>JAFBJQ010001140.1:0-37738 GCA_016785345.1 Trinectes maculatus
CCAAACTATACTAAATAGTGACTTATCCATACAAACAGAAATAGCAGGCTTAGCACACATGGACTGCTTTACCCAAATTGACCATAGTAAGCTAAAAATAATCATCTCTTCATCTAAAGCAATAACCTGTGTTCTGGACCGCATCCCAACAAAACTCTTTAAAGAAATTCTGCCTCTGTTGGACACTACTAGATATAATCAATCTGTGATCTGGTTATGTACCACAGTTGTAATTGAACCTCTTAATGTAGCTGTAATTGAACCTCTCCTCAAGAAACCCAGTCTGGACCCAGAAGTTTTAAATAATTATAGACCAATATCTAACCTCCCCTTTCTCTCTAAAATCCTTGAGAGGGTTGTCGCCAATCAGTTAAATCATATTCTTCACACCAATAGTTAATATGAGGACTTTCACTCAGGGTTCAGAGTTCTCCATAGCACTGAGACAGCTTTGGCAAAAGTCTCAGACAACCTACTCATGGCTTCAGATAAAGGAATTATCTCAGTCTTCTAGATTTTAGTGCAGCGTTTGACACTTTTGACCACCACATCCTTCTTCATAGGATCGAAGACTTATTTGGCATAAAAAGAATTGCCCTAAATTGGTTTAAATCCTATTTATCAAACAGACATCAATTTCACAGGTCAGCTATGGAGTTTCTCAGGGCACTGTGCTTGGCCCAATGTTATTTATGTTATACATGCTGCCATTAGGGAACATATTAGAAAACACTCTGTAAATTTCCATTTTTATGCAGATGATACACAGTTCTACATTTCAATGAAACTACATAAAACTAATCAACTAGTTAAACTCCAAGACATTTGAGACAAAGAAATTCTGAAAGGATTTAATGTCTCAAAGACATTAAATCCTGGATGAGTCAACATTTTTTATTATTAAATGCAGACAAAACTGAAATTATAGTACTGGGACCTACACACTTTAGTTATCTAATGAAATAGCCACTCCAGATGGCATCGTCCTTGCTCCCAGTGAAACTACGAGGAATCTGAACAACTTCAAGGACTGCCTTTTTTTCACCTCCATAATATGGCAAAAATCAGACATATCCTGTCTCTTAAAGAGGCTGAAAAATTAGTCCACGCCCTTCTCACGTCCAGGCTTGACTACTGTTACTCATTACTATCAGGCTGCAGCAGTAAGTCCTTAAAGACCATGCAGCTTGTTCAAAATGCTGCTGCAAGTATATTGACTAGAACCAAGAGAAGAGATCATATCTCCCACATACTAGCTTCACTGCACTGGCTCCCTGTGAAATTTAGAATCGAATTCAAAATCTTTCTATTCACATACAAAGCACTAAATGGTATGGCACCAACATACCTACAAAATTTTATAATTTATCATATCATCCTACCAGAGCACTCCACTCTCAGAATGCAGGTTTACTTACAATTCCAAAAATCCATAGGAGCAGACTAGGAGCCAGAGCCTTCAGCTATCAGGCTCCTCTGCTGTGGAATCATCTCCCAGCTTCAATCAAGGAGGCGGACACCCTCACAGTATTTAAGAGCAGACTTAAAACATTCCTCTTTGACAAAGCTTATAGTTAGGGCTGGTCGAGGTCCATCTTTGATCAGCTCTTGGTTAAGCTGCCATAGGCCTAGACTGTCGGGGGACATTTAGACCTTATTCTTCTCTTCCTCTGTCTGCTTTCCCTCCTTCCATCTACATCATATCATTATATCTGTGTCTTATTAATGCACCTTTCTAATTCAACCTCATTATATTATATTATATTATATTATATTATATTATATTATATTATATTATATTATATTATATTATATTATATTATATTATATTATATTATATTATATGAACCCTCGCTATAACGCGGTTCACCTTTTGCGTCTTCGCTGTTTCACGGGTTTTTTTTAGTGCAGTTTGTTATGCTTTTTTTTTTACAGTGTATGCACGCGCATTGTGCTCTGTGTCCTGATTGGCTAAGGGACTGTAGGCCAATATCAATCAATCAATCAATCTCCTCCGTGCCTCGTCTCTGTCCAGTACAGAATGCGTTCGGCTTGGCAAATTTACGTGTTTGCATATTGTCTCCACGACAAAACACACAATGTCGACGAAACGTTCTGCGCCGACAAAGACACCTGCATCACGGCCTTCAGTAGAAAAAGACGCTACAGTGGAGCTGAGTCAGCACGAAGAGGCACAGTCAGAGGAACTGTGAAATACGCGTCAGTCACAATGTGTCCAACCGCGCAGGTTGATTATTTAAATGATTATTTGACAGTATTTCTAAAAACTATCATAGTTATTTGTTAGAAAACGCTTGTATTTTTATTTCTTAAACAAATGCTTGGGCCTGAAAACAGGTTTTGATCTTTGGTTTCGTTCTATAGTCCTGTATAATCACGGGTACTTTTTGGAACGTAACCCCCGTGATAAACGAGGGTTCACTGTATATTATATTATTAATCTACTTGTATAATTACGCTAACCAGTCATCTCTCTCTTTCTCTTTCTCTCTTTCTCTCTCTCTAAGTCATTTTGTTAATGTGTTGTGTACACGTGGCATCCATTGCACTTCTGTCCATCCCTGGAAGTGGGATCCCTCACATAGTTCTCTCCCGGAGGATTCTGCGTTTTTCCTAACCTTAACCCTTTGGTAGTTTTTCCTCAACCTTGTTGAGGGTGTAGGTCAGAGGATGTCGCACCCTGTACACTCTGTTAAAGCCCTCTGAGGCAAATTGCTGTTTGTGATTATGGGCTACACAAATAAAATTTGATTTATTGACACACACACAGCAGGCAAACATAAATAACAAGAGCCCATATACCTAAGGGTGCTTTTCCACTAGCATCACCTCAACACAGTAGGGTACGGTACGGTACTGTTGGTTTTCCATTACACAGAAGCAGTGTCGCTATGTGGGCGGAGTCTTCCCCCGCTTCCTGAAACATTAGCGAGGGAGCGGGGGAAGGAGGCCGGGCTGTATACGCAGAAACTGCATGTTACTGTCATGTCTTGTTTCTGTGTTGGTATTATTTCCTGTTTTATTTTGAAACCCTACTCTCCTTACGTTAGGTCGCTTCCCACTTCCCTTCAGGTGTTTCCCATTGTCCTGATTGTCATCACCACCTTGATTGTTTCCACCTGTTTCCCCTCCTTCAGTTTGTTAAATAGTCTGTGTTTCCCTTTGTCTTGGGCCAGTGTGTCTTTGTCTGTTGACCGATATCACGAGCATTCTGATTCCAAGCCATAGTCTTTGTCATCGCAATTCGTAAGTCGATATGTCTCTTTAAGAGTATTTTTGTTTTGTAAATTTGATAGTTTTGTTACCTTATCATAGCCATTGTTTTGTACTTTGTCAGATTGTTTTTCCTCCCTTATGGAGTGTTTTCAGTTAGAGTGATTTTGGTTGTACTTTGTATCTTAGATAGGTGTTCTCCCTTTATGAGCTTTTTTGTAGATTTTGAGTTGTTACTTTGATAGTCACTTTAGAATATAGAGAGTTAATTTGTCAAGTTTCATAGCCTTGTTTTTCACTCTGGGAAAGAGATCTTTGAAAAAAATAAAAGACTGAGAATCAAGTCTCTGCTCCTGGGTCCTCCCTTTATATCGGCCTGACAACGCCATAATCGCACTTGTTCTGGGGAAGCAACGTCAGACGTGTATTTTCAGTTTGGCTGCGTCCAGTTCAGAATGCGTTTGGCTTGGCAAATTTACATGTTTGCATATTGTCTCCACAACAAAACCCACAATGTCGACAAAACGTTCTGCACCGACAAAGACACCTGCACCACGGCCTTCAGTAGAAAAAGACGCTACAGCGGAGCGGAGTCAGCACGAAGAGGCACAGTCAGAGGAACTGTGAAATACGCGTCAGTCACAATGTGTCCAACCACCTAGGTTGATTATTAAAATGATTATTTTACAGTATTTCTAAAAACTATCATAGTTATTTGTTAGAAAACGCTTCTATTTTTATTTCTTAAACAAATGCTTGGGCCTGAAAACAGGTCTTGATCTTTGGTTTCGTTCTATAGTCCTGTAAAATCACGTAACCCCCATGATAAACAAGGGTTCACTGTATATTATATTATTAATCTACTTGTATAATTACGCTAACCAGTCATCTCTCTCTTTCTCTTTCTCTCTTTCTCTCTCTCTAAGTCATTTTGTCAATTTGTTGTGTACACGTGGCATCCACTGCACTTCTGTCCATCCCTGGAAGTGGGATCCCTCACATAGTTCTCTCCCGGAGGATTCTGCGTTTTTCCTAACCTTAACCCTTTGGTAGTTTTTCCTCGCCCTTGTTGAGGGTGTAGGTCAGAGGATGTCGCACCCTGTACACTCTGTTAAAGCCGTATGAGGCAAATTGCTGTTTGTGATTATGGGCTACACAAATAAAATTTGATTTATTGACACATACACAGCAGGCAAACATAAATAACAAGAGCCCATATACCTAAGGGCGCTTTTCCACTAGCATCACCTCAACACAGTAGGGTACGGTACGGTACTGTTGGTTTTCCATTACTCAGAAGCAGTGTCGCTATGTGGGCGGAGTCTTCCCCCGCTTCCTGAAACATTAGCGAGGGAGCGGGGGAAGGAGGCCGGGCTGTATACACAGAAACTGCATGTTACAATCAACAACAACAACTCCGTCTAATGGAGTGAAATAAATAGCCATTAGAGTAAATAAATTATACTGGGCAGATATACACAGCCACTGGTAGATATTTAATAAAGCAATGTTAAATTCAGATTTATTCCAAGCTCAAGTTGTAACATGACGTGTATGGTAATAACTTGCCTTTAATAAAATCGCACATGCGAAAATCGCGATTTCAATTCTCAAACAATAAATTGTGCAGCCGTACCCGGAAACCACCTGACCAATCCTGCAAAGCTGCCCGCTGATGTCAGTTTTCTGGTTGACTCAGTACGTTTGGAACTACAGCCGAGTGGTTCCAAAGTTGGAACCGTTTTCAGACACTGGGGCAAAGTGTGCTGAGGTGCCACTTGTGGAAAAGCGCCCAAACTTATCTTATAGAATGGAGTTACCCTCTACATTTGATTCTGTTGTTTCATTTCTTTGTCTCTTAATTACCTTGATTAAAAGTCTGTCTGCTGTACTCCTCTTTAATAATTGTAACTTGTAACTGATCTGTGTCCTGTCGTAGTTAAACTCTGAACATCTCCTGGATGACTCCACACCAGTGCAGCAGCGTTTGTTTTCAGATCTGGATTAAAGCGCCTCTGGCTGATGTGTGTCCTGAATTTCCACAGAAACCAGGATCAAGTGATGGTTAATGATCGCTGAGTGTAAACAATGAATGCAGATTGGATATGTATAAATTTAACTTACAAATGAAAGAGAGGGCTCTGACATCAGTCATGCATGTTAATCAGATTCTGTGTGTGCGTGTGTATGTGTGTGTGTGTGTGTGCTGCAGGGTTCACACTTATGCGTGTGCTCAAACACAGACACCTAAACACACACACACACACACACACACACACACACACACACACACACACACACACACACACACAGTCATATGAAGTCATCTAAACTTAATTTGATGGCAAAAGTCTCAATGAGATGAAAATTCATTTTTTGCCTGGTCGGACTGCCAAATACAAATGCCAAGACATTGATCAATGGTGGAGACAGCAGTATTACTACTTCAGTAATATTAAATGTTACTTCCTCCTTGTTTACAAATGAATATCCATAAATATCCTATTAATGCGCAAACCTTGATCAGAATTTTACTTTTTAAAGCTAAAAGAAAAATTGAAGAACTCTAGAAATTGTGAAAAAAAGTTAAGTGATGATTTACTCATGATAAATAAAAGCAAATAATCAACAATACGTCCGTGTTTGTAATTTTCATGCAATTTTCTGTCTTTTTATTTGTTAATTTATTTCACGTGTAAGACTTTATAAGAAAATATTTGTACGGCAACAGAATGATAAACCCTTTGAATTAAATATAGCCATACCTCTCAATTTTATAATGTCCACCACAAAAACAAGCACACATTAACCAGACAAAAGGAGCACATATAAAACAAGCACATAAAAAAACAAGCACAACATAAAAAGCTGAATATTGCAGTCAAGTAAATAAAGATATATAATGGAATAATAAATACACTGAGTTTCTTCCTCTTTATAAAACAGATATACAATCATAGTAAATAAAACAGATCAGAGACTGAATGTGTGTGTTTCTTCTACACTCAGTCTTCACATCCTGGTGCGTTCTTCCAGTCTCTCAGAACTAGAAAAGTTGCATTATTTCAGTTTGCAGAAACTTTTGTTGAGGGGGTGGTTAATTCAAAGTGACAAATTTCATTTTAAAAATGTGGAGTTTAAAGGGCAAATGATGATCTATCCATCAGAAAGAACAACAAAGAAACTCCCTGCTCAGCTCGGGGTCATGACGCTGCTGTGTTTCTGATGAACAGTCCACCAGTAATTGATTAAATTAACAGTCACATTAACATAATCAAGTGTTTTTATATTCTCCTCTGTGGGCAGCGAGGCCCAGAGCTAAACCCCTCCCTCTCTCTTTCTACCCCCTCTCTTTCTTTCTCTCTCCTGCTCTGTAGCATCTATCTATCCATCCGTCCGTCCATCAGTCAGGCTGTCTGCCCTGTCAGTCTCCATCAGTTTCCATGCCGACGGGATACTGGCGGTAACCCGCGGTGATGGGAGGCCACTCTAATATGTAAAGCAGGCTGTCTGGACGCAGGCCGAGCTGTCAGGCGTCCGGACTGCCTGTAGCTGCGAGGGAGGCCGCGGCTCAGGTCAACCCAAATCTATGCTAATTTGACATTTTCAAACTCATTTGCATGTGTACGCATCAAAGTTTTTTTTTCTCCTTCCTGTAATCTCTCCTTTTTTAACCTCTTTCCTTATGCTGCTGCTGGACACTGTGGAGACTTTAACACATGTGAAAAAAAAACATTTAAACGCATCAAACACTGCCTGTTTGAATAAAAACATTATCATCATTACACAAGTACACAGAAAAATTGCACTTTTTATGAAAGTTTACTTCTTGAATTAAACTAGCTTTTACCATTTGTTTTATTTGATAGTTTCCATACACATCATTTACTTGAAAGAAAACTATAAATAAATACTGAAAGATAATTTAATCTCTCAGAAAAGCCTGAAAGATGTCCTGTGCTATAAGACAAATGAAAACTGTTTTATGTATCATCAATTAATTTACATCACTCAGAGTCTATTGAGTTCTGTCTGAAATTCTTTTATAGCTCATCAACAACTACAAATCCACCCAAACTGGATTTGGTTGTCAATTATGTTTGATTTATTATACTATTACAACACACCATCACTATATCAAGCTGATAATACAAATTGACAGAATTTGATGATAACATAAAAAAGGCTCTGTAGCAGAGCTGAAACAATTAATCAATTTATCGCCTTGAATCGATAATAAATATTTATTTGATTACAATTTCCCTGAATTGAAGCTTAATTTCCTTGATTTTGATGCTGCTATACATTTGTTTCGCTGTTGTGTTTCACAAGGATGCTTACTGTGACGCACATGACGACAGGATCACCACAGACAACATGTAGCAAAGCTCAGAAGAGACAGCAGGTCTGCATTACTGCTGAGAGCAGAGTCGACACAGGGCAAATACTGTTAAAGCTAATGCTAATACTAATGTGTTAGTTAATACGTCAGTGAACACGAAGAAAGTATCGCTAGTCATTAATTGTAGCTCAAGAAAAGACTAAATGTTTGTCAATGGCAAATATCAATATCTATAAATCTATAGGTATTTTTAATGTATACTTTTATAGTGTCATTATTGTTGTTATTTCTAAATGGATATTTTTATACATCATTTTATTTATACTTTTTGTGGTTGCTGTTTCAGCTGGTTCTGGAATGAAGGACAAGTTGACATTTTCGGACATGTCTTTTTCACATTTATCTACTTTTTATTTAGATTTAAATAATCCGTAAATCTAATCAAAGAAAATAATTAATTAATCGATTATAAAATAATCGATAGCTGCAGTTCTACTAGTACAGTACAGAAATCTTCTCTATTTTCAAAAGAAAAGTCTTTTAATTGCATCTTTACGTATATGCGCATATTTCTCACAGAGCTATTTGAATATGACCTGAAAAAATCCCAATAGTGTTGTACCTTAACCTCTGCTGTGATGCGGTGGATGACAGTGTGGACAACTGTGCATAATGACCATGTAGTAAACAGTCGGGGGTTTGGTTTTTAATCCTGCATGCCCGTGTTTGACCTCAGCACGCTGCAGCTACCATTAGAAACATGATCACGGCTCTGTCCTCCTGCTTGTTTGACATTTAGAGGTTTATTCAGCTGCGAGATGCCTTCAGGCGACCACCACTCTCACACAGTGTGTTAGCATTCATTAGGATCAGGGCAGGGAGTGGACAGGAGCTCATGTAGGGATAAAATGGGCAACAGTCAATGAGGAACGGCAACAGTTCATAAGCATATGTCGTCCCATTTGTCGTTTCCCTGGAACTACTGGGGTTAATTAAAGAAACATCATGCAACTTTTTTCCCCTGAAAATAATTACTTCAAAATCATTTTGATGGTAAACACACCTGGTGTCTCTTTCATCATTGCTCTCTCCCCAAAATGTTTCCTGGCCCAGCAGGTTAAAGAGTGATGTCGTGAAGTGAACTGTAGATGGGTTAAACTGACTCACTGAAACCTGTGTTCACCTTTAATGTTTAACAAGAAACCTTCAAAAATAACAAGAACTGAATGAACAGAGTTTTGTGTGTTACACTGACAGTGAGCAGGATGATGCTCTGTTCAAGAGACTGAGCCTTTCTTTCACGAAAACCACTTGTTTGCTTTGAACATTTCCAAACACTGTTTCACTTATTAAAGTGAACAGTAATATTTTAGCAGCTTGTCATTTCTGCACAGCGAAAGCAAAGTTTTTGTTCATGTTTGAAAATAATAATCACGAGCCATAAGCCTCTATATTATACTGAGGTGCATATAGACAACAGAGTTTAATAAAGAACTAAAAGTTTAGGTAACATTCAGCTACTTTACCTCAAAATAACATTGTGTCATCATACCGCAATCATTATAAATGAATAAATGACCACTTGTGGCTGCAGAGGGCGCTGTCTTTCGCAAAAGTTACATAGTGGTGCTTCAGTGTTCATGCTGGTCCTGAACTTTTGTTGATGTCTTTGACTGCACATTGAGTTACTACACTTACTATTGCATTATAAGGACAATATTAGAAAATACCACTGTGTGTATCTTGTATTATAAATCAGAATGGTGAGGGGGAAAAGTAGATCATTACAAAAACAGACACACAAACAGTTTTTTTGACTTGATTTACATTTCACAGTTTTACATTCACTGTCATTATCAGCAGCCTGAATTTACTTAACATGGAGCCACACTGATGATCTAACAGCAACAGCCCAGAAGCACTGGGGATGTAATTGTGACGCTGTGCAGCCACTGTGTTTCACTGGCCAAACTGTCATCATGTGACATTTTCACACCCTGAAGATGCTGCATACACATACTATATGTGTGTGTGTGTGTGTGTGTGTGTGTGTGTGATCACACACATTCTGGCAGTGTATCTGGGTAGAAGCCGTGGACGGACGGGTCACCCAGCATGTTTGGCAGCTCGGCTCCGGCCTTGGCTCAGCTCGCCACTACTGTCTGCACGCACTCATGATGTTGGCAGGTCACACTCCACCACACACACACACACACGCACACGCACACACACACACACACACTAACCTGTAAAATCCACTCCACGTCCTCGTCCTGGCTGCAGATTACACATTGTCATGAAAGAGGGAGACACGATGTTCTGCTTAACTCTGTTTATTTATGCTAGCACACCACACATAGCCAACTCATATCTCTGTTTTTACTTCCGGCCTCCTGACTGGCTACGGTAGCCTCATATGAACAATCTCACAACATCTCCCCTTTTAAAAGTGAAATAAACATTCTGAGGAATAAGTGAAATTACTACTTGGTTTTACAACATACACCTAACTTTAACTTGTTTTTTTTCCTTTTTTTTTTTTCTTTTTTTTTTTACTCAGTCTCTCTTTTAAACTGGACACAGGACATCATCGGGGTAGACTACCCTCAGTCCTGAGAAGGGATTATTCTGCCCTTATGAGAGAGATGAACTTCTCCTCAAAACCAGTCCAGTTCCTGTCTGTGTCTCTTGGAAGAACAAACACACAGATCTACTGAGGAGAGCTTTAAAGTCAATGTCTCTGTCAGTCTCTAAACCTTAGAGGCACTTTAACCTCGCGACCCCTGGAGGTCAGTCTCCGGGGAGTGGTGGACTGGAGAGGAGACTGCGGGGCGGGATCTGACGATGGCTGGCCACGTGACAGCTTGTGTGGAGTAGCTACAGCCGTAGCTGGAGAACTGCAGTCGGGCTGCGGTGGGACAGGAGCAGCACACTGCTGTTCTTCCACTGGGTTGGCAGTCTCAGGGACGGCCTGGAGGTGCCGCCTGTTGCGACGGGTCACCGTGCCGTTGTCCATTTCCACCACGTAGGATCTTGGCTCCTTGGACGTGCTGACGACTGTTGCAGGTGTCTTCCAACCTTTGTCCCCGTCGAGCTTCACCCTGACCTTTTGACCTGGGTGCAGCTCGGGGAGAGGACGAGCTGAATGTCTGCGGTTGTAGAAGAACCTGTAAGCTTCCTTAGCTGCAGCGTCCTTCTGGTGGACGAGGTCCCAGTTGGTTGGCTGTGGCAGCAAAGACTTCTCTAGTGCTGGGACAGTGGTGCGGATTTGTCGTCCTATCATCAGCTGAGCAGGGCTCGCTCCAGTCGCAGCGATGGGTGTGGAGCGATAGCACATTAAAGCTAGGCAGGGGTCAGGCTGCTTGAGAATGTGCTTAGCTGTTTGGACAGCTCTCTCGGCGGCCCCATTACCTTGTGGGTAATGTGGGCTGGAGGTTATGTGTGTGAAGCCATACCTCTTTTTGAAGTCCTGGAACTCGGTAGACGTGAACTGCGTTCTTGTAATTGAACAGTTTCCAATATCTGCAGCAGATGGTTTTACAACCTTGAGTTTCAGACAAAGATGATCATGATGTGGATTCACACACAGATGGAGCCATTATTTTACACAGAGATGGTTTAAATCTTTGACCATTAGGAAGGAGCTGAATAAATACAACACAACAGTTTAACACAGACACAGAGTCTCTGAAGTGGGTCAGCTGTCCCAGTTCATTTTGATATTTCTCATGAATCTTGTCCTGGTGGAAGCCATACAGGAAAGGTCAGGGGTCAGGTTAGATCACTGACCTAAATAATTTCTACCTATCAGGTGTTCAGAAATCCAGACAGATCAACATACTAATGAGGTTTGGTGTGAATTTCTTTCTTTTTGTACCCTCTGCACAGTATGAAATGATTTGTTCTCTGTCTGATTCTCTGAGTCTCTGAGTATTTAAACACATGTTGGTCAGAAAGCCACACAGAGCGTCAGCAGGTCTGTGTGTGTGTGTGTGTGTGTGTGTGTGTGTGTGTGCATGTGTGCGTGTGCGAGGGTCTGATCACTGGAAAAACCATCCAGGAGGAAGGAAATGTTCTTCCTCTCCTTACATTTGTCTTTCTCTGTAGCTCTCTGGAGGCTGTAGCTCCTATGCTACAGCACTGCTCAGCTCTCAGCTGATTGGTTGAGGTCAGAGAGCTGTCAGTCATCGTCAGGTCATCACTCAGGCCAATCAGTGAAGTGTTCAGGTGTGTTGCACAGTGTTTTCTGCACTGACCCAGTTGTTGCCATCAGTTTACACCTTTATTAATCTTGGCTGAACTGTCACATGACAAAAAGGACGACTGATAACGTATCAGTGACTCGCACTCACCAGGGATCGAGTCTATGGAATTATATCCATGTCACTGTTTTAACACTCAAACACTGATCCACTGAAACATCTTAACATTCCTCATTACAGTCATTCCGTATTAACCCAAGAATTCTTCAGCCATTTATAATAATATCTTTCTCTTACCTAGTTGAGATGACAGGGTGCATAGGTTAACTGGTTAAGAGATACAGGAACTAGTCGATGGGTCAACAATTTACTGGCAGTTATTTCTTTGTAATGTTTGATAACTCTTAGATTCAGATTCTAATCTGTCAGAGATTTTAAAAAACTAGGTAGTCTTAATCAATAAAATAAACAGCAGTGTAAACTATAACAAAAACAATTGCTTCCTGGTGGGCTACTAATGATTAATTGGATGAAAACTTGAAAGTTACACATCATTACTGTTAAAGGAATTTTGTTGGTGTGATCACTCTGACCTGCTCTTTGTCTACTCTGACGTGTTTGGTGCCTCTGATCTGTTCAGTCTGACCTGTTTGTTGTATGAAGTAATGCTTCAAAGATAAGACTCGACAAGTGCCCGGAGATGTGCCTTCTTATTATGTCTTGAATGCCGTGGCTAGTCTTGTACCAGGGACAAGAATTCTTATCATGTCTTGAATGCCACAACTAACCTTGTACCAGGGACAAGAGTTCCCGTCCCAATTGGAGAGATGTATGTGTGTGTGTCAGCTATCTTAGTAAAGTGTAGAAAAAGGCAGGCCAACAAACTTTGAGTCTTCCTTTGTAACTTCCACTGTGTAGTTGCTTTGTGAACGCTCCTTCTTGTACAAGAATAAAGTATACTCTAAATTTTAGACGTTGTCTCCGTTGCCTCTCTCTGCCTGTCATTCAGACACAAAAAATATTTTGACAATTACTGTGCTACCATTATTATTATTTTAGAAGAAGAAGAAATGAGAAGTCATTATGTCTTCAAAGAAAAGAAAATAACCATAGGAAACAACTCCTTCTATTGCTGTACATCTTCTATTTCTATTTTACACATTCAGTATGGTTCTATTTTAATTTTAATAATGGTATCCACAAATTTTCACACTTACAATTGACAAACAAAGAAATTTGCAGTGTCGTGAGTTTCTGGAAACGTAGCTCATTTTTCACACATTGATTATAGCCATTCATTCTGTTATAATGACACACAAGCACTTGATTAATTTGACTGATTGACTTCTCATATTAGAAAAGTATTGCGTTGAAAGTATTGTATTATTGCAAAATAATTAACAGTGAAAAAAAGGGGAAATATAAAAAAGTCCATGTTGTGACCTCAGCAGAAAGTGGCCAGAGAAAAAAAGTTGTGTAAAAGTTGAAGTGTGTCTGTCAGATTGGATTTGTACATATTTGGAGGCGTCAGTGCCAGGAACGTCACTAAACCTCTGATTTGACATCTACGTCCCTGATTATTTCTGACTCGTACCCTTTGCGTGGTGACTTTGGACTTTGTCATGGCGTTTGGCCCCGTGCCCACCTCTGAGGCCCTGAAGCCTCTGTCAGCCTGACGCCATGACTCCTCCAATGCCTGAAATTAATTTCCCTTCCTCACTGACCCATAATTAAACTCTGGAAGAGTCTGTACTGACAAGTGGAGGCAGGAAGGAAACCGAAGATAATTCTGTTTTCGACTGAGTTACTTTGTTGGCCACAAACACGGTGAACATTTCATCGTGATCATAGAGTGATTGATTCTCTGGGTGCTGAATGTGCCGAGGTGCTGCTGTGGGTTGGAGCACAAACGAGTGCTGACGGCAGATGCCCACTAAAAGCCCTGTTGGCTGGGAAAGTGAGAATCAGCCACGCTGCTTTGGGAGACACTTTTGTGGAGTTCAGTCATTCAGCTGGAGCCTCTCTGTTGGTTGGAGAATCAGAGCGGGCCGGTGCCAGGCCTGTGCCACCGGTTCAGCTGAGAAGCACCAGCCCGGATGGCATCATCCTTGCAGAGAGACAACTTGAAAGAGGAAGAGCAATTCACATTGGAACACTGAATATTCCTTTGACTGCTACTTATATGCCATATGTCAGAAATGAAACAATGGTGGTGCTGTATTACCATGACAACACAACCAATTAATAATGCAGCTAACAATTATTTTAATTTACTTTAATCTGCTGAATGCTGTATTTTTAATGACAACTACTTTTATAATTCTTATTATAAATTATTATTATTATTTTTATTAGATTTTTTTCAGAACACATACAACATAAAACAGTAACAGGCAGTTGTACAAAATAAAAGACAAAGTGCATTTCATTGTGATGTGGTATGAGGACAAACATGTACTTAGGATAATAAATAAACCTGACTTATTTCATATTGGGGATACACAAGGGAGGGATGGGGAGGTCAAATTTATCAGAGGGCCCGTGTACTGTGAGTCTCAGTTTCTCCAGCTTAAGATACTGCATCACCTCCCTCAGCCACCAAGTCCAGCTTGGCGGCTGAGGAGACTTCCAATGGAGAAGAATCAGTCTTCGTGTGAGCAAAGCAACAAATTTTGTCACATCGAGTTTAATACCAGTGAGATTCTTGTTGTTCTCTCCTGCCACACCAAAAATGGCTATTATAGGCTCAGACTCAACCACCATTTTGAAAACATCTGACAGTGTTCCAAAATTTGAGTTCCAGTAGGTGGACAGTTTAGGACAATGACAAAATGAGCGAGCTACAGAAGCAGATGATACTCTGCATCTATCACAGGTAAGGTCTGCCCCGGGAACATTTTCGAGAGTTTAACTTTGGAGAAATGAAGGCGGTGCAGCATCCTGAACTGAATAAGACCATGCCGAGCACAGATTGAGGCTGTGTGGACCCCCTCTAAGGCCTTTTTCCATTGCTCCGCGGCCACCACCATCCCCAGGTTCCCCTCCCATGCAGATCTCAGAGTCTCCAAAGAAGGATTTTGCTGGTTGGACAGTAAATTATAAAGATAGGATATAGCAAACCGTCGGGAAGGCTCAAAGGAAAACAGGGTTTCCATGGGCAACTCATCAGGCAGATTAGGAAAAAAGGGAGTATTAGCTATAATATAACTACGAACCTAGAGGTACATAAAAAAATGGGATTGTGGTAAATTAAATGTATACCTAAGTTGTTCAAAGGTAGGAAATATACTATCTATAAAGAGAGCCTTCATGTTGTCCACACCACCCTGCCTCCAAATACCATTATTTGTCATCCATGATAGACGGAGAGAAGAGGTGGTTGAGGTGAACAGGAGCAAGTAGAGAACCACTCTGCCAACCATAGTTTTTCCTAATAATGGACCATATTTTCAGTGACTGTGTTACAATGGGATCGTTCCTGACATACTGTAGTGATAGAGGCATTGGAGAAAACAAAAGGGCAGTCAAAGCTGTCAGATAGCATGATTGGGTTTTCTGGCTGCTTATCAAAGTTGGGCCAAAAAGAGAGAGCATGAAGGTTACATGCCCAGTAGTAAAGCTGAAAATTTGGTAGTCCCATTCCACCACCCAGCTTTGACCTCTGCAAATATGCTTTCCTAATTCTAGGTCTCTTCTTATTCCAAATAAGAGTAGAAATTATTTTATCAATGGATGTAAAGAAGGATTTTCGTATTACCGTAGTATAGGAATAGTTTGGAATAGGAACAAAAATTTTGGAAGAATGTTAATTTTACTGCATTGATTTTACCTGCCAAAGTGATAGGGAGATGGGACCACCTCTCAAGTTCACAAACAGTGTGCTGTAGTGGTTTTAAATACCCCGTGTTACTACCACTCCCAAATATTTCGCTGACTTTGTTATTTTAAATGGACAATGTGAATATGAAAGACTTTGGGCAGTTTTGTTGTTTGGGAACAGTTCACTCTTTGACAAGTTCAATTTATAACCTGAGACCTCACCATATTTCTTCAGAGTAGACATTATATTGGGGATGGATTTGTAGGGATTGGTTACATATAAGAGCAGGTCATCCGCATATAAAGACTATCGTCGTTGTTTTTCCCGAGCTCCGTGTCCAAGTGATGAATTTTAACCAGTTTCACTTTGAAATAATCAAACTATGGTTGTAGAAATGTGTAAGATAAGTGAAAAATATCGGGAGCCTACGAGACCTACGCCTGCTCCATACCAGGGTCAAACCAAAAGTCCCTACTTTCAGAATTGCATAGCTTAAGTTGCCATCTACTGATATGACATCAGATGACATGCAAAAATATTCAGTTTGGTATCATGTATTATACACTGACATTTAAAGTATAACTGTAAAGTGCGCTGACCTCCAGTCTAACCCTTCGTGTGTGGTGGGGGAAAAGAGATGAGTAAGTTTATAATAGAAAAAAATATAGTGATAATTATATATGTATATGTATGTTTACCTGTCAAGAACTGAGCGGCTGCAGATGAGAATCACTAAAATAATAGCATGGCATTAGCCTGGACACCCAGAGGCGTGATGTAACCTAGCAGGAACCATCAGTGGAAGAGGAGTTTTACATTCATCTTATTGTTTTTACTCCAACACAATATTACCACTGATCATCTCATAATGTTTTTATCTTTGAAATTAGTAAAATATTTTACAATGTAAAACAAGGTGGAAGCATCTCTTTAGTCGGTTTGGTGCAACGTGACCTTTAGTCATTGGATTTCCATTGCATGTGGAGCAGTGTAGTATAACAGGATGTTATCTATATCTCCTCTCAGGCCCATCAGTCCCATTACAGTCATACTGGTCTGACCAGCGGTCACTGAGAGTCACACTGGGAACCTGTCACCTTCAATACATCAGAGACACTGACTGACATCCACATCCATATCCACATCCATATCCATATCCACACACACACACACACACACACACACACACACAAGCCTAAGGCTTGGCCAGCAGTTTGTGGCGAGGCTGAACAATTGGATAGCTGAGAAGATGAGAGAAGGGGAGGAGGTGGTGTGTGTGGTGGTGAGTTTCACCTCCTGAGGAGGGCAGGAGGAGAGTTTGAGGTGAGATCTTCTCTTGGAGAAGCTCTGACCTTCCCTGGCAGCAATGAGGAGGGAGGAGCCTCTCCTCAGATTATGCAAATGGATGTTGTTTTGATAAAAAATAAACCGGACTGGCTTCTATTGTTTCTCCAGTCGTGAAAGGGCGAGACTCCCTGGGAGAAATACCAGAAGACAAGAGGGTGATGGAAGGAGCAGGGCATTCTGGGTAATTAGCAGGCGTGGGCAGACGGCTCCCCCAGCATTATACATTATCATATTTCCACGTAATTAGTTGGTTTTTCCACATGAAATGAGGAAGCGGGTCGACGGCGCGTTCACTGCCGCAAGGTCAACCAACCCCACCCCTTCCCCCTTCTTTGTTACTGATCAATGACCTTTGACCTTGTCTCCTTCGTCAGCTTTGTAAATGATGATGTAGTCCATGGATCTGATTAATACGTGGATGGGGGACATTAGTTACGGAGAGTGAATTAACAGGTGGCCCTTGGCACTCTGCTCTTAGTATCACCAACACACAGAGGCAACATGACAGGATAACCTGGGCACATAACCACACACACACACATGATATTAAAGTGGTTTTGTGTTGTAGCCGCAAGCCTGCAAGAGACCTGCTGATACCAACCAAGAGGCCAAACACTCTGAATCTGATATCGCTGCAGACCTGAGGGGCCCCTGCTGCAGAATCACTGCATCTCAACCGCACAACACTGTAACTAACTAACTATCACTGAAATGGAGAAAACATCCTTTAACCTGAGTTACTGCTAGAAAAGCATTAACATAACAATCAAATGGCTGCCACCTTCTCTTGTCTCTTGTCATATCAGCTTCTCAGCTTTATTTATTTTTCCATCTTATGTCCATATCAGCAGTGCTTTGCTACAAAGTCCCCCAAACTCGACAGGGCATCCTCTGTATGTGTCGTGTGTATGTTGGAGGTAGATGGATAGATGGGTGACAAACAGATAAGTAACTGTACAGATAAATACAGTAGATGGATGGATGGATGGATGGATGGATGGATGGATGGATGGATCGGGCAGGGCAGGGCAGAGCAGCAGTGGAATGGATGGCGTGTGTCCTGGGGATTGTGTGCTCAGTGAAGCAGCAGGCGAGTAGTAGCATCACATCAGCTCACCGAGGCTGGACAGGAGTTGGCTGAAGTCCTGACTTCATGCATCATCAGCCAGAATCTTGTCCTGCTATGTGTGTGTGTGTGTGTCTGTGTTTCTATCTTTAATGCTGCAGCGTTTCTGCTTTGAACAATCGTCATCTTTCTCTCTACACATGGCTTAATGACTTAATCCGCCAATGATCGGTCAGATATGATGCAGTGACTCACAGATACTCACGGAGATGTTCCATCACAACATGCCCTAATATGTAAACCTGAATCTATTCAGTATTCATCATTATTGTTCACTAAAAAAGCTGTAGCAAGGCGATTGAGGTGGATGGTTGGATGAGTTTCATACCAGGCTCAGCTGTTTATAGGTTTGCACTACTCAGACTCACTGTGGTTATACAAAATATCTATCTATCTATCTATCTATCTATCTATCTATCTATCTATCTATCTATCTATCTATCTATCTATCTATCTATCTATCTATCTATCTATCTATATCTCCCGACACATCTCCCATGAACTTCCTTGTTTCGGCTTAAGCGGTTTGCCCCGTAAATACGTACAGACTTCGCACGGGAACTAGTTGGTACCGGCTCTCCAACACCTCCACAGCTAGGCTACTCTGCGTTGTGTTTACTTATGTGAAATGGACGGCTGGCGGGGGGTGCAGCGGCAGCCAGTAAGGAGATGCACACGGACGCAGATGGGTTCGGGATCGTGGCAATACCGTAGGTTTATTCACAACACAGGGTCTACACGGTTGATATCAGAAATCTAAAGGAAATGCTCATTACACTCGCGATATCAACCCCTACGGTGTGTCAAGAGGGACAAAAGGCAATTCACCATAATAAACTCTTATTTTAGGCTGGTGTTATAGCGACATCTAGTGGCACAACTTAGTATCTACCTTACATATGTATGTATGTTCCGTCGAAATTTGGTTACGACACATTCTCAGGAACGGATCTTCGTCATATCTCAAGGACCCCCTGTATATATATATATACGTATTTTGTTATGATGTGTATTATTAACTATAAATTCAAAGTGATGTATTCTTTCACATTATTCCTGACTCACAGATGTGGTCGAACAACTCTATACGCATGGATTTGGAATTCAGGAAACCTGTGCGTCTGCCTGGTAAAGCGTCACTTTCAAAGGTCCACAAGCTTTATGGGTAATGTAGTCACGAATCCTTCCATCTGCAAAGCTACTGCTTGTCTTCTGGAAGTCGTAGGGGGAGCTGAAGCCAATCTCAGTTGACATTGGGTAAGAGGCAGGGCACAACCTGGAAACATCACCAGCCAATCACAGGATGCTGTGATTGATGTACAGTTTGAGCAGGGATTTTAGTTAATAATGTCAGAGCGGCATTGATTGTTTTCTTTTATTTTCTCCTGTCATGGAAAACCTTCATAAAAGCTGCAGTTTTAATAATACAACCAAATACTAATAATTCCTGGACATGTATATAACGAGTTAAATATAAATAAAAAATACAAAATGTTACTGACTACTAAGTGTTAACTCTGATGCTGCTGTTGTTGTTTGTCAAGCATCAGTAACTTTCCATCGTAGCGATAGAAAATTCATTCATGATCTCCCACTGATTGGATATATGAAGCAACACCATTTTTAGACCAAAACAGAGAAGGAATGATGAGCTTTTAAATTTGGGTAAGAGGCATGGCACAACCTGGAAACATCACCAGTCAATCACAGGATGCTGTGATTGATGTACAGTTTGAGCAGGGATTTTAGTTAATAATGTCAGAGCGGCATTGATTGTTTTCTTTTATTTTCTCCTGTCATGGAAAACCTTCATAAAAGCTGCAGTTTTAATAATACAACCAAATACTAATAATTCCTGGACATGTATATAACGAGTTAAATATAAATAAAAAATACAAAATGTTACTGACTACTAAGTGTTAACTCTGATGCTGCTGTTGTTGTTTGTCAAGCATCAGTAACTTTCCATCGTAGCGATAGAAAATTCATTCATGATCTCCCACTGATTGGATATATGAAGCAACACCATTTTTAGACCAAAACAGAGAAGGAATGATGAGCTTTTAAATCCAGCCAGCTGTGTGGACATGTCCTCAGAGTGGAGGAGGAGAAGATGACGGAGGTGGAGCGGATCGTTGCCCGCTGGAGAAGCAGGACGGGGCAACATGGCGAGGCTCCAGTCCACTGGCCATAGCCCAGTTGGTGCGTAATCACAGCGGGCAGTCAGCCTCCACCTTTCACAGCCAGCTGATATCAGTACTATCTGTGTGTGTGTGTGTGTGTGCGTGTGCGTGTAGGAGGTGTGGGGGGATTTGGGGCATCCCTACCCTCTTAACACCCCCATCAGCTCCTCACCTCCCATCCCGCATGTACAGTATATGTGTAATCTGCAGCCAGGACGAGGACGTGGAGTGGATTTTACAGGTTTGTGTGTGTGTGTGTGTGTGTGCGTGTGTGCGTGTGTGTGTGTGTGTGTGTGTGTGTGTGTGTGTGTGTGTGTGTGTGTGTGTTGGTTGTGTAAAAGAGGTGAACAGGTCAACATTGTTGCTGTTATTCGGGTGTGAGCAGCAGCTCAGTGGGGTTTGTCTGTGAACCAGGGTATTAATGAGGGAAACAGACTGTAAGGACCCTTACCAACGACAGCACTGTGCCAGAAATGGAGCCCCCCCTTTTTAAATCAAATAGATTGTTTTCATTGGACCAAGTCAATAGTTTTTTTCTTTTAGTTAGATCTACACACAGTCCACAAAGAATTCCCCCTGCTTCTACAATTGAAAGGTCACATCCTGGACTGTAGACCAGCATTAATATCCATCTGACACATGTGATTCTGGAAAACGCTTTAAAGGATTATTAAAGAATAGGTTTGACCACACAATACATTTTATCTGTTTGTGATTTTGCATGTTTCCATTTGTGTCCACATGAAGTGCAGTGCTCTTTGTCTCTTTCCAACTTTAATAATAGTCTATTCATCATCTATTTCATTTATAGAAATAATATAACAATTATGCTCATTTAACAGTGTCTCGGTCCAGCTGATTGTACAGTCTGTGTTTCTCATTGTGTGTTTGTTGTCAGGACACTGCAGGACGTCTAAATCCCAGTGCCAGGGATGAGAGGTAAAGGTGGATGTTGACATTTATCTCTGTCACAGAGGGAGGGAAATAAAGACGTGGAGGCCAAGTGACAGGGGGCTGTAAAAATAAAAGTCCTGGAAAACTCACTGCACATTTCCTGTCTACTCTCTCTCTCTCTCTCTCTCTCTCTCTCTCTCTTTGTGGTTTTGGCTTTGGTCCTCAACCAGACGAAGTAACTTGCTCACCCTTTGTTCTCCCTATCTCACAGTTTACCCCCCTTTGCCTCTCTCTCTCTCTCTCTCTCTCTCTCTCTCTCTCTCTCTCTCACACACAGTGTGTGTGTGTGTGTGTGTGTGTGTGTGTGTGCGTGTGTGTTGTTGGATGCCAGACTTCTCGGGGTGATGGTAAGCTGTTGAATGGGGGGTGGTGGCAAACGGTGAGTGAGTGTGAAGTGTTATGTGTAACAGCATTCCCCTTCCTTTGAGCGCGTGCAGAGGGTGAAGAAGACGGAGGCGAACAGAAGCTTCCAACAACTGGAGGTAGGTGCCAACCAGCTTTACACACTTTCTCTCTCTCTCCCTTTCTCTCTCTCTCTCTCTCTCTCACACACACACACACACACACACACACACACACAGTTGTTGCTCTCTTGCACGTTCACCAGGCCTTGAACAGAAGAAAAGTAACAGACGGCAGAAAAATGTTGGAATTTCCTGCCGTTTATAGTCTCATTTTTCTGTTTTTTTCTGTATTTTGGCCTCTTTGGAGTTTTGAACACTCACATGCCCGTAATCACACACCTTCATGTAAGCATGTCCTCTCAGTTACGTGCTTGGGATGTGATTAGAGCAGCAGGAGTTCAGTGGAAACTTTCCCTGTTTGGTTGCAGCATGTTTAGCTCGTGCAGTTGTGCAGCTGCTACCTGCAGCACAACAACACAGCTGCTGCAAACCTTGTTGTTCAGCTGTCTGTATGAGCATACAGACAGACAGACAGACAGGCTCTCTAATGACAGATATGGATATACACGAACACAGGAATCTCTGTACACAAAGATGGACAGATATCTTGCATACAGGCATGTCAATATAGACAGAGGCAGTATGATACAAATACAAACACATTAATAAACTCCTGCAGGGCTGCAGCTGCTCTGACTGCTCATGCCTGCTGCAGACCTGCATCTGAACTCACTGTAAAGACAGATAAACTAATCAATGGGAAGATCACTCACATACAATCAAATTAAATTAGTACAGTCACAACATCAATGTGCAACCAAACTCACTAACAATATACACAAAGTCACAAATAAACAATAACAGACACACAGGAAATCAGTGGATGTGATGCTCACTACATTTGGTTTGCAGGTTGAACACACACAGAGTAGCTAACAAATAAGTGCAGCACTTATATTATGAACAAAAGCAGATAAACTCATCACAGTTTCAATCAATCAATCAAATATTATTTGTATAGCCCATACTCACAAATTGCAATTTGCCTCATAGGGCTTTAACAAAGAGTACAGGGTGTGACATCCTCTGACCTCTGACCTACACCCTCAACAAGGGTAAGGAAAAACTGCCAAAAAAAAAAAACCTTTTAACAGAGGAAAAAAAATGCAGAAACCTCCAGGAGAGACTCATGTGAGGGATCCCACTCCCAGGGATGGACAGAAGTGCAATGGATGCCACGTGTACATAACACGTTTGTAAGAAAAAAAAAAAACTTAAAAAAATTCAATCAATCAAAAAATCAAGACGATCAAAAATACTCATAAATAAAGACAAAAAGTAAAAGTAACTTTTCTGGATGTACTATGTAAATAAACTCATCTTACCTCCAGGCTGATATAAACGTAGTGTCTTAGCTCAAAACAGCTATATGTTACTCCAAGACCCTGTTTAAATGTCTGTTGGTGTTGTTGACGAGATCAGAGAATTACAAGGGTAGTTTCATAGGAAGATGATTTTCGCAGAAGGCAAAAATAAGTTTATCCTCCATTATTCTCAGTGACATCTGGAGACCTCTGTGTTTGTCCAAATTGTGAAATATTTATCTTATGTGGATACATACTTGTGTCGTCCACCTAAACTTTACAGCTATTTGGGCCTTTTCATTAACCTGTAATCATGCAGCAGGACAAATCCACTCTGTGGTTTGACTGTACGTACCATTACAATGGTATTTACAGTCATAGCTGTAGTAGCACTGCTGTGTGTTTCAGTGCCACTGTCATGTGCTGTTGCGTTGTTCATGGAAATATGAAGCAAACTGTATAAACACATGGGATTTGGAATGAAAGCTGTAGGTTTGAATACAGCTACCCGTCCATAAACAGTCAGCGTCAGTGTTCAAAGGGCTGTGTGGGTCTGACTGTGGTCATATCTGCAGTTAATTATGCTGCCTCATTCAGAACTGTTCGCCTCAGAGCCACAGTATACTGACTGGTCCCCATTCAGTGAGTCACTTCCAGCAAAGGCAGCAGCTGGTGGATGATTTAACAGGAATCCTGCTTCAGTCTGAGCCTGAACCTGATCAGTGTTCAGTCAAATCTGCGTTCGGCTGAGGTTATAATAAAATCCTTGCAGCGGAATGGAGATATTTTATTTCTGTCTTAAGATTTTAAGATACTTAAACTGACCATAACACTTGAGAGGTAAAGTAGGCTATGCTATGTGTAGGTCAAAAATGAGTTTAGTGCACTCCAGTATGTATTGAAGGAAAATGTATTCTCCTGCAACACAATCATTTCTACATGGGATTCGTGGAATGGCCTACTTTACTTCTCAAGGGCACATTTGATGTAAGAGTGCAGCTATGTACTGGGGTGTGATATAGGGGCATGTTTGAATGTGGGTGCACAGTTTACAGTCAGAGAATGATGCTGATGTACCATTTTCTCATACACTCAGATGAGATACACTACGATACATTACACAGTCAGAAAGACTAGACTAGACTCATTACAACTACTACAACTTATCATGCACTATGGGACTTGGGAAAATATTAATCTTACACTGTACGGAGGGCAAAATTGTAAGAAATTCTTAAAATATGATACGAAATATGGAAACACTGGATCAAATAATGTGTCCTTTGTCACCTCTGAGCACGAGGCCATTCACTGTGCTAAATGGGTGTCAGTGTTGGATAGTCAAATTGGATAGTTACAGGGGCTCATAGAGTAACGTTGCAATCCAAAAAAAAAGAAGGTTTGCAACTCTCTGCAACCACACAACAAAGATGTAGTCTAACGCATCTAATGCTGGATGGGAAGTGACACACTGGCTCTGGTTGCTGGTCTGCTTTGATCCTAAAAACACCTCCCCTCCCCCGCTCCACCCATCCCATGCCACTTCCAGCACCTCTGCAGGGTCACACAGATTAACTTCTTGTTTCCTGCAGTGGGCTTTGGTTTGAAGTGAAATGGAGGGTGAAAGCATTTTCCGGCACGGAGTTCGAAGTAGGAAGGAAAGAAGTCACATCAGTCAGCTGCATGCTGGGAGTTTTGGAGGTGATGGAGGAATTAGGGGAGGTTTGGTGGAAGCCAAGAGCAGCTGAGTAAAAAGGTACAAAGTTTTAGAGGAGAAACTGTAGTCAAGGAGAGGTTTGGATATTAACATGAATGAATCTATTTGAGTACTTACAGTCCCAAATCTAGAGAACTTTAGAGACTATTATTTTGCATTATCTTTCATGTCTCTTTCTATTTGTGGTTACTTTTCCATTATTTATTGATTTTGAGTCATCTGAGTGATTTCCGATCAGTGTAATGTCAATTTGTGTCATTTTGCTTCTAAATTAGTCAGGTGTTTTAAGTCTCCTTTATTTATTTTTGGGGAGAGATACACTAGTGGCTAGAGGTTCAGATCCTGCTAGCCACCACTGTGGATGATTGAGCACGGCCCTTAACTCTTAACTAATTATTCCATGGGCACTTTGTACAGAAACCGTTCACACATGTGTGTGTGATGTGTTAAAAAGCAGAGACCAAATTTCGTTGTATAGTGTACTGTGACAATGACAATACAAGCTTTCTTCTTATTATTTAATATCTTTACATATATCTTTACATGTCTACATGTGGGGTTTTTGTCTCTTTTAAGTTGTTTGGCTTTTTCAATTTTAAGGCATTATATTTTTTTGGAATCTCTATCTCTATCTCTATTAGCTATTTTGTATCATTTTTTAAATTAATTGTGTATGTTCGTGAATGTTCGGCATCTATATAAGTTCATTTTGAATTGATTTAAACTTGCGTTGAATCTGTAGTCTGTAGCCTAACTAAATATTATATACAAATGGGCCTGTGTATTAAAGGTCTATGTTTACAAATCATACACTGCCTTATGAAAAAAAAAATAAAACAGTAGTATTTTGAATGTATATGTAATGAAACCCTTTAAATGTGCATGTGGATGCTTCTCAATGTTGTGTTTTTTATCACATTAATTTAAACTCCTTTCTCTTCCGCAGGTTGTATTGACTTAGATTAGAGAAAAGATGAATACGACTGACAGCAAAATGAAGAAACTGTGAGATCTGAGGCCAGTTTCCGTCACGACAGCTTTTTCTCACTTCACTCCGTGAAACAAACAGCCCTCATCCTACACTGATGCTACAATGGCTGTTGTTTGTGTGTTTTTGTGGCTGCTGGCCATGATGCCCGTCTGCAGGGGGAGTTTGGTTGTGTTAAACTTGGGGGTGGAGGTCTCCAGGGGTCGATCTGTCTTCATCACAGAGAAGGAGCTGAAGATCAGCGTGGATTCGACCTCGGACTGCAAGGTGGAAGTAGTGATGAATGAACCCATCAGTCAGAGAGTGGGGAGGCTGACTCCACAGGTGAGGACACACCTGCTTTAGTGATACTGGCATTAGACTGTGGTACATATAAGCAGAACCAGCACATATGCGTTCTTGGAGCTTTTATCTTTGTTGTTTGCAGGTGTTTGATTGCAGCTTTCTAGAGGACGAGGTCAAATATGTGCACAATGGCAGTCCCCTGCTGGACGAGGACACCGTGATACTCAGAGTCTACAGGTTAGTTAGCAACTGTGTAGCATTATGATGAATATCCTTAAAGTAAAACACTGCAAACTGTGGCATTATAATCCCCATAACTATCTGTATTATAGAAGATTTTCACTGGTAATTATTTGCTTCTTCATGGAAGATAACACTTACTTTTGACGTTTTATTTATAGCTTGGTATTTCAGTCATGTATTAACTTAGCCTAGCATATACAATGTTCTTGTTCTGTAATAGTTTAACTCATGTTGTGTGTCATTTGTGTGGAGATTCACGTCATCAGACACACTGGTGGAGACGGTGGATCTGCCGGTGCGGGTGGTGGACTCTGGGTCTGGTGTGGTGCAACTGGGCAGCACTCCTCTCGTTGTCCCTCAGTTCTACGCTTTATCCAACACCATTGACAGCTCCGTGCTCCAAATCACCACTGCAGCAGACCTGGTCTGCAGTGTCAGACTGATGACCACAGACACTACCGTCCCCTCTCTGGGTCAGTTGGTGAGGGAGGAGGACTCCGCGCAGAGAAAAGGTTTGTCACATCTAGACACATCATTCACCGATACCCAAAAGTTGGCCTTGTGATTGGCTGGTGACTTGTTCAGGTTATACCCTCCCTCTAGCCCCAAATCAAGTGGGACTGACACCAGCTCTCTCTCTGACTGACTAACCATAGCGGTCGATAATGGATGAATTGATGGACATTAATCGCTTACCTACCCGTAACTGCAGATTATCTCTTGCTGGTCAGAACATTGCTGTCCTCTAACCCACTTCTCCATTTCTGTATACTTGTGTTCAGGCAGAGAGACAGCAGCACTCTGTCCTGGAAACAAACCATGTCTTCATGACACCAAGGAGGTCCGGTTCCTCAAAACCAGCTGTCAGGACTTCCTGAGCTTAGGTCTGAAGTACCAGCACCTCAGCCCTCCATCACCAGAGATCGACTACATCCCCATCAGGGTGGAGCTGAGAGAGCAGACTACCAGGGCCCTTCTGGAGGTATGGATACCTTTCGGATAATAACTTGGAGCAAATGAAACCAAAAGAATAAATAAAGATACTAATGTTAATATTATTTGTATGTGATATGAAACGCAGAAAGATTTCACAGGATGTGTATCGTCATGTCAGTCAAATGTGCCTTAAGGCTGGTTGTTGTTGAGCTGCACATTTCTGGTACGTTAAAGTTTGATGTGATTTGTGATCTGTGATTAGCATCTCAGACATCGAGAAGTTTATTGGCAGCTAAAAGGTGACATCCCACTTCCATGTACTATTCTCAGTTCCATGGATGTGGAAAGAGGTTTGAAAGGCTTCTAAAAACCCTCTGTTAAAACAACAAAAAACTTTTCTCATCTTGTTAGCACATGATATGTGTCTTTCTTACAAAGACCTGACATTTCTAACACATCTGAATGTGTATTCTGGGGCATCACTCACACCACATTCTTCACAGTCAACAGCAGAACGCGTGTCAGTGTGTGTTGATTTCCGTATGCTACCAGTTGTGTTAAAATGTACACGTGTGTGTCCAAAAAGAGATAAACTGTTCAACAAAGTGGAAGAGAGAAAAACGAGGTTAGAAAGACTCTGGAGAAAAATGGAAACCATATCTTTCATCCTGTTTTCCTGTCCTTTTACTCTGTTCCCAGACAGAGGCGGTATGGTTACCAGTTTTGATCCACGGTGCGATGCAGAACCAGCCTCCCAAGGCTGCCTTCATGGCTTCCTTCATCCTGGAGGTGGACCAGTTCATCCTCACCCCGCTCACCACCGCAGCCCTGGACGCCAAGGACCATGAAACACATCAAGAGAAGTTGGTTTTCAACGTGACCGCACCGCCCTCCGAGGGGTACATCACCCACCTGGATGACCACACCAAGCCTATCAGGTCCTTCACCTGGCTGGACCTCCATGAGATGAAGGTGGCTTACCAACCACCCAACAGCAGCCAGTCCCACCGCAGAAACTATGAGGTACAGGAGATTATAACAACCTAAGTCAAAACTAAATGACAACAAAGAAAAATCATTAACAATAATATAATATGATACAATAAATATAAACAATAAATTAACATAAACTCCAAATAAACATAATCATGTATTGGTCGAGCTGCAAATCTAAACATATCCTGATCCAAGCAGCTAAACTAAAGCCTGACCACACTGTCTCTGCTATTAAACAGTTTACACACCCTGAAGCAAAGCACTACACTTGCTTTTAAACCATTCACATCAGTCGCTAATGAGCTGTCAAACATTTTTATTGAATGAGAAGTCAATAAACTGTGATTATACTTCCTAAGAGTGAGAGGAAAATATTATTTCCCACAGTGCCATCTTCTCCCTCTGACACTGCATTTCCTGTTGCTTCTAGATGAAGACAGAAAGACAAAGTTATTATTAGCATCCATGTTGGTGTTGTCCAACATTTGTTTCCTCATGACAACAACATTTGAATGCTGAACACAACTTCCTCTGGTATGGACATTTACATGAAGCAAGTGACAGTTTCAGTCGGTGTCCTTTCTTATGTTTTCCATAAGATGGAGTTTCAAGCTATAGACGCTTCCTACATGACCACCCCCTCCATGATGGTCCACATCTCCATCAGGTCAACTGACACAAACGCCCCCAGAGTCTCTTGGAACATGGGTATGTAAGATGTGTCACTCTTGGTAAATAGCTGAGAACATTAGTGAAGCGGTACAAATGAATGTGTTTTGTTTGTTTCTGCCTTCACCTCTGGTGCTTCAGGACTGGACCTGTTGGAGGGTCAGTCCAGAGCAATCACCTGGGAGGAGCTGCAGATAGTAGACAATGACAACATAGATGCCGTTTACCTGGTGGCTGTGGATGGTCCTCTGCACGGGCGCCTCAGTGTCAGAAGTAAGGGGCAAAGGTCACTCGGTCACTCAAATGTTTCAGACTGTGCAGAAGCACTTTTACTCGTAATATTATTGTTTTCAGCCTTAGTGTCTCACTAACATACGCCTCAATACAAAATGCCCATGCTCCATTTTTAGTTGCAGATGCAGTGGATCATGTTATTTCTGTTTGAAACGATTGTCTATATCAGGCCCACTTTATAAAACTTCATAAAAAGGGGAAATAACATATCAAGGGAAAACACCTCATTATTTACATTCAGTCGACTGTTGAGTCTCATTACCTTAATAAGAATCACACTTGGCTCACCCAGCTGATCCTGTCCTCATTTGCCTGTCCTTTAATCTTGTGCTGGTATTCTGACAGGCACTCCGCCCTGGGAATTCCCAACAAGCCTCGTCTGGCCTTTTCCGCCCTTTTTCCTCCATGTGCCACACCATCCGTCAGGGACTGTGGTGTGGCTGGGGAAGCATATGTCTAGTGGCCCTGCATGTGTTTCCTAATCAGGTGTAAAATCAGGCCGCAGCCACTTTGTTCGCCAGGGGCCGTGGCAGCACTGAGGCCGCCGCTTCCTCGCTCTCTGTCCACGTCTGTCCCTTCCAGCCCAGCGAGTAGGGAGACGGTCTCTTTGTCTCAAACAGGCGGTGGGAGCGAGCAGATTGGAGGGACTTATGCCATTTCATGCAGCCTTGCACAGTGAGCAGATGCACTGTCGCCAAACAGGTTTTCATGCTACCAGCTAAGAGGAGGCAGCGAGAGAGCGGAAGGGGGCCATGACTGCAGGGACCCCAGGGGGGTTCAGGCAGGGACTTAACCTTTCGTGGCTGTTTAAGGTGTATGGAGAGAACACGGCGTGTTTTCAGCTGATTCGACATCTTGTTTTGTCAAATTTGTTGCACCTAGACCCGATTTATGTATTTTTGCAGCTCAGTTTTTTAGGATTTTTTAAACATTCAACCTTTAATAGAAAATAGGTCAAAAAAGAAAAAGTGCTCTCATTATATATACAGAGAAAAAAATAAAATAAAATTGAGACAAGTTTGGAAAAGCAGTCAAGAATGGACATAATAATAAAAAATCTTACATTTCTATCACTACAGTGTCTTAAAATGCACACTCAAACCATGCATAATTTTTCTACCTACATTTAATGCAAACTATAGGTTTGGATATACTGTAGTAGAAATGTTACAAAGATAGATAATAAGGAACCTCTGAAAATTCCCCATAAAGCCATATTATATGTTACTATTAATGTACAGCATTATCAACAAGTCTGTTATTTTTGCATTTTTGCACTTATCAATCTTATCATCTGTTAAGGTTTATGTCAATGAAATGTAAAGTCTTTCTATAAACCTTCCCTTCTCATTTCTTACCATTAAACAAAAACTAAACAAACAAGCAAATTGTCTTGTTTCAGAGGCTGGAACTGTTTCAATGCTTTTTCCTGGTCAATTACTGGGAAGTCATTGTGAACATAGTTGAAATAGTTATAGCTGGATGATTCCTGAAACCAGTGTACCACTAGGCAGGTTCCAGCCACCCCCCTCCTAGCCGTCATCATCACCATCATCATCATTGTTGTTATTTTCATTGGTTCAGGCTCATGTTTATCTGCTGCTCTTGCTTAGAAGCAGAAAAGCTGTCAAAAGTTTGGCACTGCTCTCTTCAAATGCCCAATGTGGGGCCTTTAGGAGGCAGTTAGTGGATCCTCTGGTGGAGATGTGTCTCAGAGGAGAGGGATGCTGCTGACCCTCAATGCTGTGACTCGGGGGTTGAAGTGAGGGGGGACAGTCTCTGCAGGCTCCATCCAACGCCTTCAGCCAAATGGATGGCTGCCTGTCCTACCACACACACTCCCTCTGCTTCTGTAACACACACATTCAATTGTCCCACCCAATTTTTTCCTTTATGGGCCTGTTGCCCAAAGCCACCTTTGGGCCCAATTACTAAGTTGTTTCCATCACTTGGACCAGTAGAAGGTTCCCCTCGGTAAAGTTGCTAATGAGGTTCGGGCTCGCGACCGCTCGTCTCTCAATCTGTCTGCTGACCTTGCCCTTCTGTCTCTCTGGCACACACAAGGAGACAGGAAGCCCCCTTTCTGGCAAAGGGACGGCCACCGGGAAGGACGCCATGTTTTACCCCACCAGTGTTCACAGCACGAACCCTAGCCAGCGCCTCATGGTGCCTTCAGGCGCTAAGAGAAACTTGTTATTTCCAAGTGACAATAGGAGAAAAAAGCAGTGCATGTGTCGGAGATGGTAATTGAATCAAAGTGCGAAGCTTTGGCTGGGAACCCGAGCAGTCCGCTAACAACAACACATGTCTGCCAGTAGGCTGCCAGTCATGTGACGCGCGACTGTTAAACTTAACATGTAGTAGAAGACCAGCCAGCAGCCGAGAGCCGACAGATGGACACGACCTACATTACATTAATGTAGGACAGACAGGTTTTCCACATTTAGTTCAACTCCTCGAACATCAACAAGTTCAAACTACTCAGTCTGTATCTGAATCAGACAGTAGCCTTTCATCATCATCAAAGTTTGAATTTAAAAAAGGATCTTATTCTTAGGTCTGTCTCGTGGATTTTATGCTAAAAGTCTTTATTAACCATGTTACACTTATTCTGGCTTTGGAGCACTTCCTACATTTTCATATTGATTTAAAAATTAATGACAAATTCTAAAGAGCTGACTTGCTCGAAACTGCTGGAACCAGATCTCTTTGTAAAACATTCTTTTAAAAAAAGAATACATCGCTGTCTAAAATTTTAATTCTGTCATTTTATTTACTTGATTGATTTGTCATTGATATAATTCCTTTAGTGAAACCTTTATTGCAATGCCTCTGTGAAAGCCAGATGTGGTCACATTCTGAGACACATTCTGTTCTCAAACACATTTTATGAGACACATCAAGGCACTTCCTGACAGTTTTCTTATCAGGGTTAGCAGGTAATTCAGGGTTTCAAATGACTAAATGGTTAAACATGAGTTGTACGGGTCAATTTACAGGATTGTATGTATAATATCTGCATGTGCGCTTTCATTTAATTATTTTTGTCACTTGTGTTTTCTAGATGGAAAGGCATTCATGTTCCGTGTGAGGGACCTGAGGGAGGGCGTGGTTGTCTACCACCACTCTGACAGTGACACCACCCGCGATCATGTCGTCTTCCGCATCAGCGATGGGCGTCACAGCATTCGCCATAAATTCCCCATCAACATTCTCCCCAAAGACGACTCTCCGCCTTTCCTCATCAACAATGTGGTGGTGGAAGTGCAGGAAGGTGGGTCAGTGAGGCTGGAGGAGTACATGCTGTTGGCCTCTGATCTGGACTCCAGTGATGACTACATCCTCTACCAGGTTGTCTCCTCCCCCCAGGCCGGACAACTGGTCAGGATGACCTCCACCCAAGAGAGAGGTAAAGGTTGGAGCTGAAACACAATTAACTCCAGAAGGTGCATTTGGTCTATGCAATGACAATGCAACAATGACAATAACAATGGTTATCTTATCTAATATAGTATATTTATATATGAGAGAAAACCATGACGTAGGATAAATCCTGAGAAAAACATTCTGTGTTTCATTTCATATAACAGGAACTGTTACTTTAACTGTTACTGAAACAGACATTCTCATGAACTAACAACTTCTCTAAACCACCTTCTCCTTAGTGCAGCACTGCTGTTACTGAAGCAGGTGGTCCAGTGGGAGCTTTAATGCTGATGCTCTTCATCCCACTGTGCAGGAGATAAACAGGACAGTTTCCTGCAGAGAGATCTGATTCAGGGTCAGATCTACTACCAACACTCCGGAGAGGAGCAGTTTGAAGACTCCTTCGACATCACTCTGGCCGACAGCCACCAGCCGCCAAACCTCTCCCAGACATATGTAAGTCAAACAAATAAAACGCTTTTGCAGAAATACTCACAGACGACTTCCTTTAATCAGAGTACAAAAGTTTCTTTTTATTTTACTTTGGATTTTTTTTCTTTTTTGCTTCCTGTGTTTGCAGACTGTGGTGGTCCATGTTTTCCCGGTGAAGGACCAGCTGCCAGTGGAGGTGTCCGGAAGCGTTCGCGCTTTGACGGTAAAGGAGACTGATGTGGTTTACGTCACTCAGTCTCAGCTGCACTTCAAAGACAGAGAACATCCAGGCACCGACCTCACCTACGTTATCACCCAGCCTTGCTTCAGCCCACTGCATCCTGGGTAAAGACAGGCTAGAAGCCTTTAATGACTCCAGAGCTCTCTGATCTGAAACCTTTCTTCTGATCGAGTCTCCTGTTATTTTCAGGATGATGGATGCAGGACGTCTGTTCTACACAGACACCACCAGCGTCATGAAGAGAGACCACATGGTGCCAGTCTTAAAGTCCTTCACACAGGTTTGCAATACACACAGCCAGACTCACTGAATTAGTCAGTGGCAATGATTCTGTCGTCGTGTTCATCATCCTGTGTATCACGACATTGAAACAGAGGACCTGCACTGAGCTTTCAATCAGTTGTAAAATAACCTCTCCACCCACACTGTGATCTCTCAGCATGCAGTGAACCACATGAAGGTGGCCTTTATGCCTCCTGTGGAGGACATTGGCCCTGACCCGCTCTTCATCCAGTTTGTCTTCTCCGTCAGCGACCACCATGGTGGCACCGTGTCTGGCCTCCTCTTTAACATCACCGTCACCCCTGTGGACGACCAGGCACCAGAGGTCAGAGGTCACACACACTAGGCCATTTATTAGTTCCTCTATGGAATCCAACATGTTATCTAATGGTTTGGAAGTCAGATAAGATAATATTATTTAATTGTTATTACCATGGCATCAGATAATTACAAAAAAGCAAATATGTGTGAAACACGCTGGTCCATGGTATGTTTTTATGTCAAAGCGGCGAGTATAAATTTCTGTACCTGTTGTGGATTCTCAGGCCTTTACCAACCTGCTGCGGGTGGAGGAAGGTGGAGGTGTCTTTGTGACTGAGGAGCACCTCCTTGTACGAGATCGGGACAGTAGGGAGGAAATACTGAGGGTGGAGGTCCAGGAGACGCCTCGCCATGGCCAACTGGAGCTGCAGGGCCGAATCCTGGTACAGGGAGATGAGTTCACCCTGCAGGACATGAGAGGACTTCGACTCAGGTTTGACACTGTGTGAGTGTGTGTGTGTGTGTGTTTGTGTATGTGTGTGTGTGAGAGAGAGAGAGAGAGAGTTTGTAATATTATTTGCAAAAATATGCCAAAAAACAACACTTTCTAGCCACTACTTGATTCCCTCTTGATTTCAGTTTGGATGTGTTTTCTTCACCCCCATCACAAACCAGACATAAAGAAAAACTCTAATAATATGGAAACAATCAGCTGCAGACATGAAAATGATGACCCACGCAAACCTTCTCTGTAAACTGTCCTGCTTTGATCTAACAGCAGTGAAACCTCGGGAGGAAACACATTAAGGACTGTGATAATGAAATATGGTCATTCTTTTTATTTACGTAGAGTATTTGGTCTTTTCATTGAACACACAGCTTCTGGATATATTTTAAAGACCTAAAATGTGAATCAGTACCATTATGTTTTCCAATGGTGCCAAATCTAAAATAGTAATGGTAGAATGTTCATCAGGGTTAAATGTTCTTCCATGTTGTCAGTCTGTGAAGCCACTAACCTGTTGTGATAAACAAATACATTTGAATACATTGTCCTGCAGGTATCTCCATGATGACTCTGAGACCATCGAAGATGAGGTTACTCTGAAGGTGACAGACGGTCTGAACTCAGCTAATGTGTTCTTGCCAATACAGGTGAGTTTCCACCTGGCAAAACACACAGTTGATTGTTGCATATTCATGTGCAGTCAAGACTGTGAAAAATACTATTTGTACCAGATGTTGACAAGTTGATAGACCATTTTACAAAATCTAAAACACAACCCTTTAAACAGTAAATTAACAGCCCCTGTATGATGATGTGATAATGATATTATTCTGTCCCTCAGTCCCTCTGACATCAGGTGAAAGAAGGGCATCAGATAGAACCTGTACCTTACAAAAGAATTTAAAAACTTCATTTGAGATATTCATTATAAAATGTATGTAATATATTTGTCATACAGTCGTGTTCACAAGTTTATCAAACAAACTGAACCTAAGACAAAATATACAAAGAACAAATGAATGAATGACAAACAAACCCATTTCAAGCACCAAAGTTCAAATATCAGACTTTAAACTTTACACAGTTTTCACTGTAGACATAAAGCCGAGATTGTTTGATACACTTGTGTAGGCATCTTTAAGAAGTCACATAACACTGGTGAAGATATGAAATGTATTGCAGACACACTGGTCAGCAGGATGGAGATGTAATAGTTTCTGTTTTTTCTCCATTGGCTTGTGGATTCCACTTACTGTCCCTAGGTCCTGCCCATTAACGACGAGCCTCCCCAGCTGGGTGGAGGTCTGCGGGGGGAGTTGAGCTGTGAGGAGGGGGGGCGTGTCCAGGTGACGGTGGACTACTTGTCAGCTACCGACCAGGACAGTGACGACTTTAGGCTGACCTACATGCTGGCCCGGAGTCCGAGCAGGGGGGAGCTGCAAAGGGCTGGAATGACTGTGGACAAGTTCTCCCAGCAGGATTTGCTACAGGGACACATCTACTACGTCCACACAGGTGAGGATACATCAGTCTTTCATGGAAAGTCCTGCTAACTGTTTTGTTCCCCTGTCCTGATTAAAAGCTGCATTTTCCTGTGGTTCTGCTATTTTGTATCTCGTGTGTGAACTTGTACTGCAGGTGTTAGTGTGACACCAGACTTGGTGTGTTGATCCTGGAGCCTCTACTACTAGCCATGTTTAGCATAAGCAATATACCTTTTATTAATCTGCCATCATTTTCAAATACTGACCATCATGATGACTGGTATTAAAAAGCTGGACGTTACACAGGGCTCAAAGGTAGAAAAAACAGCACTGTTTTTGTGTTTAGGAGGAGAGATCGGACCTAAGCCAGTGTTGGACACCGTCACTCTCATCATCTCTGATGGTGAGGCTGGAGGGATGGAGAGCTGTTGCCATGGAGATGCCCCACCACCACCTGTCCCCCTCCATGGCACGCTTCCGGTGTATGACCTCAACATCACTGTGCTGCCGGTCAATAACAAAGTTCCCACCATCTCTATTGGTAAGATGCATCTCTCTCTCTCCTTCTCTACGGCAGGCGGTATACTGCTGCTCAGTCAGCCAAACACACACTGGGTTATGAATTCAGCCAGATCCATGTTGCATTCATTTAATTAATCAGAGCAATTATTGCTAACCCGTTGTAAGTATAATTATTACATACATGCTGTGAGTACTAATTGAAACGGCAATAAGTCTCACAAAGCTTTGTTTTTTTGTTTTTCCTCCAGTAAAAATGGTCGAGCATTGCATTACTATTTTACAGTATGACATTGCAATAGTAGGTCCATAGTGGCCAACCTGCTGCAGGTGGAGCGCACTGGTGTGTTGGAATGACGCTGTTGGAATGATTTTCTTACATTGTTTAGAGGTGATACAGGCGCATCATTTTTTCGACCGCACCGGGTGAGCCCAGGGGATAGGACCCAAGTCACCAGAGTTCTCCCTTAAGGAATGGCTGGACCCAAAATTAGCTTTTTTCCAATTCACTGATTACATCTTTTATTTGACAAGGCTGAATCCAGACAAAACCTCTGGTCTTTGGAGAGTAAGTTGTTTGCTTTACCACCACGCCTTTCCCTTACTATTGCATTGTTAGCAGCTCTGAACCACTGCAATTACTGCAGCTAGGCCATAAGCATATCTAGCTTCATCACTAGCACACAATACAAAATTCTCTTCCATATTTAAAGGGAGCCTTTAAAATGGGACAACCTCAGAGGGAGCCTCAGAGGGACGTGGCCCCTGTATTGTCCCTCAGACATCTTACATCCTTCATTGTGTTATATTGTGTATTTACTGTACTTTTCCCTCACCCACCAACTTGTTTACATACAAAATTCTGCACATATTCTTTTCAAGAAAAGTGAAGCCGAAAACTCTATGAACAATGTAGAAACCCTGTCCTCACACACAGTGCTTTACTTTTTTTATAGGATTCAAAGACATTTTTTCCACCCCACCTGGTGTTTGTACAGAGCGACATTATACAGAAAATATCTAAGTGTGTGTGTGTGTGTGTGTGTGTGTGTGTGTGTGTGTGTGTGTGAGTGCGTGCGTGTGTGTGTGTATGTGTGTATGTGTGTTATTGGCGATGCCAACACCTCCTGGTCTTCGAGGCTGACAATCCTCTTAATGCAGCAGAGCAGCTCTGACCCTGACAACATGCTGTCACCTATCAGTCTAATGCACACTCTGTACTGGGAGGGGTGGGTTCTCACATACACATCATCTGCACATATTCTTTTCAAGAAAAGTGAAGCCGAAAACTCTATGAACAATGTAGAAACCCTGTCCTCACACACAGTGCTTTACTTTTTTATAGGATTCAAAGACATTTTTTCAACCCCACCTGGTGTTTGTACAGAGCGACATTATACAGAAAATATCTAAGTGTGTGTGTGTGTGTGTGTGTGTGTGTGCGTGCGTGCGTGCGTGCGTGCGTGTGTGTGTGTGTGTGT
>JAFBJQ010001140.1:37747-69601 GCA_016785345.1 Trinectes maculatus
TGTGTGTGTGTGTGTGTGTGTGTGTGTGTGTGTGTGTGTGTGTGAGTGTATGTGTGTTATTGGCGATGCCAACACCTCCTGGTCTTCGAGGCTTACAATCCTCTTAATGCAGCAGAGCAGCTCTGACCCTGACAACATGCTGTCACCTATCAGTCTAATGCACACTCTGTACTGGGAGGGGTGGGTTCTCACATACACATCATGTACACACAAAAACACACACAAACATACAAATAGACAAACACACTCTCCTGGGGAAGGAGATAGTTCTCGCTGGAGTCAGAGCCAAGAAGAGGGATTGCAGGAGCTCTGTGGTTATCAATGGAGACCAGTGACCACTGGGACACACTGGGATGACTGAGAGATGGTGTGTGTGTGTGTGTGTGTGTGTGTGTGTGTGTGTGTGTGTGTGTGTCTGTGTGTGTGTGTGTCTGTGTGTGTGTGTAACTTTAAGGGACTGTTTCAGGACTGTTTCAGGACTGTTTCAGGCATTAGAATTAGACTGAGGTTAGGGATAGTTTAATGATTAGGGTTTGACATTTAGTTGTGATGCTTCAGAGTAGGTTAAGGGGCCAAAGACTGCAGTATGTCCATAAATGTCCCCACTAAGAAGTAGAAAACAATTTTGTGTGTCTGTTGTCATGTATTTGTTTGCACATTGCAAAAACATCTCAGCCATGATTCCATTTGTTTTGCCGTATTCTGACAGATGCTTTTGTCAGTAGACAAAAAATGATTGTGCAGTGATTAACATTGATCAGAACATTTAACATTTTCATTTTTTTTTTAAATGAAACAAAATCCTTACCTTCCAAAGGATTTGAATGAAGTGTTTTTTCCAGTTCATGTTTAAGTATTATGTATCATCACACTGCATTTTCCCACTGCACAGCACTGCAGGAACTTGCATTAGTTATTCATTTCTAATTTCTAATTCTGATGAAAACTACTAACATTTCAAGTCAAGGTGAATATATTAGAAACGGTCTGTGATACAAGTTTCAATTTGACAGAAAAATGAAGAAAAAAGAGCTTCGCCGAATAACAGATGATGAGGCGGTGTAGCAGAATAAAAACCAACTGTATTGCGGCCTTGATGATGATTTACTTTTACCTGTAACAGTTCATTATGTCAGTGAAACTAAGTATTTATATTTATAAAAAGTAAAAGTAGTTTTCATGCCCACTTTTTAATAAACTTTATACATTGTTCAATAACGGCATAGTGCAGAATCCAAAGTCTTATTGCCTACACATTGCATTGTGGGTGATTGTGTGGGTTTGTGTGTCTGTCTTTGTTCTTAGCGTGTTGCTAATGCTAACAAGGTTGGCACTGATGGGTTTTAAGTGAAATCTGCCCATTGTTTGCTTGTACTGGGAGAGATTACTGTTTTCGATGTGTATGTTTTCCTCAGGAGAGTGCGGACAGTGGACAATGAACATCTTTACAAAACAAAGGATGAAAGAAGCGCATCCCTCCTTCACAATAGCTGACGTGTAGCCATCTCGCCAGCCGGATTACTGCAGCGCTACCAGCAGTGGGATAACTCTCTAATCCTGCTCGCATATTTCACCATTCATTCCACACTGGCACTAGCAAACGGTGCAGGGTTTAGGGGTTTGTGTTGAAGGGATGATTTAATTAATTAGCACTGAATAAAGATGCAAAGTATTAGTAAAGCCAAACAAGAGGAATACAGCTTGTTTCTAATTTTAGATGGATGCTTGTTTATCAGAGAGATCCAGGACTGTCCATCATTAATGCTCACGCATATTTACATAATGTATACATTGAGAACATAAACATGGATTTGGGTTCATAGCTGTTTGACTTTACATCTATGGTAATTAGTGGGGGTGTGAAGGACGATGGCGGCAAGAGGAATTCATTAGCAGCTGAAAACAAAATGGAGAGAAGGACAAATAGCTGGATGGACAGATGTATAGGTTGGCAGGTTACATTCAAATGTAATTGGTTGCCCTTCCAGAGGTCACAGTTGTGGTTAGAACTAAAGGGGGTCCTCGAGTTACGACAGAGATCCGTTCCTGAGAATGTGTCGTAACCGAATTTCGACGTTAGTCGGAACATACATTCATATGTATGTATTCGTATGTAGATAATAAGTTGTGCCACTAGATGTCGCTATAATACCGCGCTAAAATAAGAATTCATTATGGTGAATTGCCTTTTGTCCCTCTTGACACACCGTAGAGGTTGATATCGCGAGTGTAATGAGCATTTCCTTTAGATTTCTGATATCAACCTTGTAGACCCTGTGTTGTGACTAAACCTACGGTATTGCTACGATCCCGAACCCATCTGTGTCCCCCGCCAGCCGGCCATTTCACATAAGTAAACACAAGGCAGAGTAGCCTAGCTGTGCTGTGGAGGTGTTGGAGAGCCGGCAGGCGCGCTGAGAGACAGAGAGAGCGCTCACCAACTAGTTCCCGTGCTAAGTCTGTACGTATTTACAGGGCAAACCGCTTAAGCCGAAACAAGGAAGTTCACGGGAGATGTGTCGTAACCACGAAAACGTTGTATCTCCCGACCGTCGTAACACGAGGACCCCCTGTACTGTGATGGATGCATCATCATTGCGTCATTACCATGCGTATTTACCATGATTGGCAGTGACCAATCATGGTAAATAGCAGTATCAGGATGGTTGATTGCATTGATCACCTGCAGCTGTTATCATACAGTAGATATCTGAACATAGTGATTGTCACTGCTGAAGTGGCTGAGATTCGTATTACAGCATATTTCTGTAATTGTCAACAAAATAACTACAAGAGTTCCCTGTCCACTGACCATCGCCTATTTTTAGAGCTGCAACTGAATTATTTACTGGCACCACAGCACTGGGTTTTTGGGCAAAGAAATTCCACCTCTTGCTGCCATTTTTCCCGTGAGGTTTTTCATTCACTGAGCAACTTGTATTATGTTTCAGGTGAGTCCCTGCTGGTGGTGGATGAGGGCTCCTCAGCCTGTTTGTGTGCTGGGGTTCTAGGAGCCTCAGATCCTGACAGCCCCCCAGACCAACTGACTTTTTACCTGGAGACGCTGCCACTACATGGTTTCCTGGAGAACACGTTGCCAACACCTGGCTCTGAGAAAAGCAATGCAGGAGTTCGAGTCGGTGGGTGTGGGAATGTTTCTAAATGGCTGTAAGGGCAGATTTGGCATAAAAAATATACTTGTGATGATGTCCTAGACACATTTCAGGGTTGAGTTGTATTTTTTAGGGTTAGAATGCGGTTTAGGTTGGAGTTAGAGTAATGGTTAAGGCTAGGTATTCACAGGTAACTGTATTGCTTATGGTTAAGGTAAGGGGCTGAGGAATGTAACATGTCAGAAACATGTGTAAGAATGCATATTTAAAGTACACCTGACCTAATCCAAATAAATGTCTTGTCTCAGAATCCTTCAGTCTTGTCCACCTGACATCTGGTTTCATCAACTACGTCCAGTCGGAGCACAAAGGAACGGAGCCGACAGTTGACCAGCTTTCCATCAGTGTGAGTGATGGAGTCTATCGCTCTGCCCCCATCCCCTTTTACATCATCATCAAGCCAGCCAATGACGAGACACCCTCTCTGCTGCTCACCAACTTTACGGTACGTACTGGATCTACGAAATCAGGATTGTCTGAGATTTAGTTCTCTTGTGTCTAGTAATCACTACAACATTTTACAATTATTGTTGCAGGTGAAGGAAGGTGGGATCAGGGAGCTGACTCCATCCATACTAAACGGTCTGGACCTGGACGCCCCTCCAGACCTCCTCACCTTCACGGTGGTGCAGCCCCCAGCTCACGGCCACCTGATCAATGGGATCTACGGTGCAAAGATGGGCCGCTATAAAGAGATGGGGGCTGATCTATTGGAGAGGAGCCTCCCTGTCACCTCCTTTACCCTGCAGGAACTCAGACAAGGTGAGTGCTAAAACTTTGAAACTATGTATGCGTGGCACCATTTATAAATATTAGTTGAGCTGATTCTCCAAAGAGCAGAGCATCAAATGGGACATGTTGTAAAGTTCATTCGTACAAGAGACAGCTACTGTTTTACAAGTTCACGGTTTTACATTTGCAAATCAGATTGTTTAAAAAACAGTGGGGACCCATCGTGGCTTTCTACGCCTCCTACCCAAAAATAGGAGTATTAAATAAAAAATAATTATTATTTTTTAAATTTCTATCTCATTTCATACAATACATATTCTCTCATCTATGTTCTAAAGTTAAATTTACTGTCAATTTCTCATCAGCAATGAAAGGGTTACTGTCCTGGAGACATGTTACCCAATCAGAATCCTCCCTCTTAATCCAGGCCTGCGTAGCTGGCTCATTAATTGGTTAGGTATCCCGGGGAAGGCCAAGCTGAGGCTAAGTGAGGGGCAAATTGACCAATCACGGTTTGCTTTTAAGTGGGCAGGACAAAAACAAAAGACCGCAGGCCTTCTTCCTATTGTTTACATCCTAGTCATTGTTAATTAATGGATTGCATTTGTTAAAACCTTTCAACTCATCGTATTGTTGCTCTTTTCCATGATGATGTCGTTTCTCAGCGGTGATGGCTGAGGTGAGGGCCCAGCTGTGGTGCCCACGGTTCGCCACTGTTAAAGACACACTGCTACAGAACTAAACTCTTTATAATGATAAAGATGTTACTGGTACTGTAAATAGCTGGGTCTCCGCTTAGAAATGCTAAGAAAATGTCTATCTGATAATCAAGTTTGGATAGAATCAAAAGAAACCAAAAAAGAGGCCAAAATCTCATCATGCTCCTGCTCCCTTTCTCCCCTCTCCTATGCACCACCAAATATCTCTGCCCTCCCTTTCACCTGCCCTCCTCCTTCCTGCCTCTTCATCATCCCCTCCTCCCCTTTATCCCCCTCATTCTCTCTCTACAGGCATGAAGATCATGTACATGCACGATGACACGGAAACCCTGGAGGACTCCTTGGCGCTGCAGCTGACAGATGGCATCCACACAGTCCAGGGCATGGCTTGGGTCACTGTGGTGCCGGTCAACGATGAGAAACCACAACTGCTCAAGTACGCACACACCAAACATGCACACACACACATGCACACAGATGTAGGTTTGTGAGTGACGATGTGAGGATTTAGTGTTTAATGCTTGCTAATGTCACATTTCGGGAGGTTTTTATGGGTCAAGGTCAGTGGAGGCTTGTAGCACATGTTCATCACCAGAATTTGTTATATTAATGTAATGCTACTGTTCGCATGTTTAAACATACATACTATTAATGAAAAACTCATAACAATATAAAAATCAATTATTAAAACATTAAAATGTTGTATGTTGCTCATCAGTTTCCTCTTAAGCATTTTCCTGAAACGATTCGATCCCAGATTGTTGCACAGGGTGAGATGGTTGTTTATTACCATAAACTCACCCCGTGTGACTCATACACACATAATCCTCATGCCACTACAGCTACTTCTCTGTGTTAAAATACTAGAGTAAGCTGTTGTTACAGTATGTCACTATGTTTTGAAAAAACTAATTACATATTTGAGAGGGGTTTTTAAAATTTGTTTCTCAGTGGGACTCTTAGCTTACAACTATAAATATAGAGTGACGGGACAACTTAAGACAATGGTGTTTTGGGTTCTTTCTTGGAATCTGATGGCACCAGAGTCGTCCAACTGCATAAGATCCATGATGAGTGAAAAAAGCTTTGGGGTTTCACTTAAAAAAGGAGACAATGATTTTCAAATGGGAGCAGGTGCACATGTTGATATCTAATTTTATGATGTCACTTTCTACCTGAATTGAGTATAACTGTCCGGTGGTGTTGCAGTGGAGTCAACATGAGCCAGGAGGGGTGGGTGTGGGAGGTCATGGCGGGAGGGGAGGGGCAGTGTAGCTCTTTGCTTTGTTTGAATGGCTGGTTACCTGATTACAGAGGACATGTTTGACCCCCCACCCCACCCCACCCCACCCATAATATTTTCATTTGAACAAATGATTGGGAATTTGCATCCTTGACTTGGTTGTGCGTGCGATCAACATGCCCCCACAGCCTACTGCCACCACCACCAGTTTGTCCCCAGATCAGCTGTTGGTGTGCGTGGGTGGGTGCATTGGCACAGGCCGAGCTGGTATTGTAAAGGCCACCGAGGCAGAAGTAACACAGGGACTTGGCAGATGCCGCCCTCCGTGTTTTGCATTCCTGCAGGATGGACGTGGCAGCGTCTCTCCTATGTGGATTTTATTTCCGAGTGAGGAAGCAACCAGATGGTTCCTGATGTTCACCCCCTGCCGCACAACACCACCTCCAGCACCACCCCAGATCGTCACGATAACCCCTGGAAAAACCTGCTCTTACACAAACTTTTAACATCTGTCTGCTTGTATCTGTTTATCACATCAAACTATTTGCCTATAGTTCAAAAGTCAATTCTAATTCTAATCCTTTCAATTATTTATTTATTAAATCAAACTGGCCAAATACAACACATTTTCTATTACTACAGTATTGTTGTAGCTTCATCTACAAACTACATCGTCATTTATTTGTTGATCACATGGTTGTCTCTGAACCTGCAAGGCTCTGCTGACTGTATGATATATTGTATGAGTAAATAAGTAAGTAAAAGTACTGTAAAAGATGCGTTGGTTCATGTTTAGATGTATATCCTGGGTGTACTGTATTTATACTGCCATCACTTGAAAAGGTAGTCATTCTAATTTATCCTAGACTCTAATATCTGCCTCTGATATTGACATGCACTTTCCTTTTCTACTGGCCTGAACACCACAAGAAGTGAAACTAGCTAAATTTAATCAGATCCTCACCACTAGTAATGTAAATGTATGGTAAATATTATAATTACTCCTTCCTCTTCACTGCTTTTCCAGGAATGCTGGGTTGGAGGTGAACTCAGATGAGCTTAGGGTGATTTCCAGTGTGGCTCTCGAGGCTGAGGATGTGGACAACCCTCCATCTCAGGTGTACTTCTTCATCAATGCTGCACCAAGATTTGGAAAACTGCAGCTCAAAGTGAGACAACTCAACAAACTCTGTCTGAAAGAATGACACTGAAAAACAGCATCGAAGATGTTTATAATGTTGCTGGGCTACAGTTTTACAGTTTCGTTTTTGTAAGAACTCTGCTAGGATGTCACCTGTTTGCTGTTGTTCCACCATACAGATGACTGTACAATAGAAACACTAGGCTTTTAGTCACATCTTGTGATCTTCCTCATGTGGAGAATGCACAGATGTCACTAATAAAATAAAAATCCAAGGTTTTGTAGGTTTTGGAGTAATATTTTCCTGTAAAATGGGCTCATTCTGTGTTCAAGGACTCTGCATGAAGGATTCAGTTACTGTTGGTAACAATGTGACTTGTCTGCAGACGCCGTCGGGTTGGATCGAGTTGTCATCCGGTCAGAACTTCACTCAGGATGATGTGGAGATGAACCGTTTGTGGTACAGACATGTCGCCTCAACCAGTGTCGACCCTGGCTTTAAAGGTCACGACAGCTTCCGCTTCACCCTCAGTGACCTGGACAATGAGTCTCCTGCTCAGAGCTTCTTCATTTCCATCCGCACTGTGCAGAAAGGTCAGAGGTCACACAGGGGTGGGGGGGTGGAAGTGGCTGCTGAGTACCCTTTATACTTTAGGAGCTGAGCAACACTTCTTGATGGACAGAATGGCAATAAAGCTGCATTTCTTTATTATTATACACCATCTGAAACTCGTTAAGGCCGTGATCCATATGCATATGAATCCATATCCATATGAATTTGATGTTGTTTACAATGTTCTCTACTGTAGTTTTGCTCTTTAGTGTGCAAATGCGGAGCTGTCTATGTCGGCTTTAATGTTGAATTTAGGAGTTAATACTTGGAACAGCAGACAGATCAGCCTCACTTCAAGGTGCCTAGTATCTCGCTGTACACTTAAACACACTTCCACCCCCTGCGGTCCTTGTGGCCGGTCGTGGTTCATCCATTATTGAGGTCCTGCCCCCTCCACACCTCCCCTCACCCTCTTCCAGCTCACTGTGCCAGCTTTGCCAGTCGGGTGAACACAGCGTTGCGAGGCCCCGGTCCTTCTGGCTCTGGGCCCTCTGATCCTGGAGGAGAGGAGGTGAGAATCGGCCGACCTCCTCAGCCGGTGAATAATTAACGGAGTGGAGCTGAGGCAGCTGTGGAGGGACGCCGTTTCAGCTCCTGTGGGGGCTCCTGGCTCCTCTGGGTGCTTCACTTCTTCATCCGTCTTCTCTAACAAAACTCCAAAAACACTGTGACACTTTGTTGGATACTTTTCTTTTTCTACCTTTAGCTGCACTAAAAAACAGTTTTACAATCCGTGTTTTAATGTCTGCCAGTCAATGAGACTTCAGTGCAGTCATTTATACTTAAGGCAAAACTTTTATTTTAATGTCAGACAGTTATCTAATTCTAATTGTGTCTCATTAATGGGTCTTTTCCAGAACCCTTCTGCAGTTGCAGTCGTTCGCCCTCTTGTTGTGTTACACATCAGGCTCTAGGCTTTTTCTTCTAGCTTTAGGCTCATGTTGGGTTCAGTGAAACTTAACACTGTTATGGCTGTAAGCTGAGCTGCTTCTAACGTTTGCTCGGCTAGTTTCTCTCTTAACCTAAGATCCGGACATCAGAGGACAAAAATCCTTCCGCTGGCAAAAGCATATCATTAAAATAACCAAGTTCCAAAATGTGTATTGTTAAAAATGTGAATTAAGACAGGTTCAGTCTGTTTGACTCCCCTGATCAGTGAACTTTAATTTTTTTCTTTCTAAAGACGGCAGCTTATTTCACTGCCTGCAAATCAATAATCAGCTTCTTCTTCTTCTATAGTTTTACGATGTCAATCAAATGTAAAGTATTGCAAATAGACTGTATGGCTAACCACAACATTAAGACGATCAGGTGTTGTGTTCTGTGTTGTGGCACGTCAGTGTTTTTTTCATTCATTCACTTTATTATGTAACCAATAAAGCCATGGAAACAAGGGGAAATACAAAATATGTATAATCTCACATTCCTGATAGCTCAGAGTGAACTCCTTCAACAGGACACAGATACTGTGTACCCTGATCTATCACAACATTAAACGCAGTTATAACAGTCTTTAACCACATTAATGTTATGGCTGATTTGTTTATCATTTAAAGAAAACTGACTTGAACTAGGATTTTATCTTTATGTTGCCAACACATGTTTTTGCACTGTCTGCTGCAGTTTAAAACACATGTGCAAACTACAAATGAGCAACCTAACATATTAACATATTAGTCAGTCCACCACTCCATCACTTCTCCCTTGTCCTGCTGATGCTGTGACCGTTTCTCCTCTGTCGTCCTCCAGGAGACATTGTGCTGATAAGCAAGTCAGTGCATCTGAAGGAGGGGCAGCGCGTTATCCTGAACACTGACATCCTGCTAGCGTCTGACACAGTGGGTCGTCCGGAGGAGCTGGTCTACACCGTGTCAGTCCCGCCTCGGTATGGCCTCGTCCACTCTGTCCGGCGACCGGGAGTCCCACTGACCAGCTTCACACAACTAGATGTCGCTGCACACAAAGTTTGTTACACACATGACAACAGCCATGAAGCTGAGTCAGACTCTTTCAGGTGAGAATGTGCAGTTGTCTCAAAATTATATTAGCTTTGTTTTCATTTAAGATGCCATATTTAAAAAAATGGAACTATGTGGGGACAGCACCTATAGGAAAAGATTCTACTTCTAATCATAATAATAACAATAATAACAATTACTATTATTGTGTTGTTGTTGTTGTTGTTGTTGTAAAAGCCATCTTTTTAAAGGTGTAGTGATAATAGGGCCTTAGGAGAAATTCTCAGAACAGAGGCCTGAAAATCTGCACACAGTAGGACAATAAATAGCAAAATATCTGCCTTTCTAATGTGAGATGAGAATGTTTCTGTCATTGCTACACCCATTGTTAAAAACCATCACACACAACATTTGGCATTTGCAGTGTGTTTATCTGCTTTTCCAGCCAATCTGGCATTGGCAGGGTTTTTAAGATTTGTGCGCGTGTGTGTGTGTGTGTGTTTTGTGTGTGTGCGTGTGTGCCTTCCAGGACCACTGATCACCAACGGGGGCTGGGTATCTGGTGTTGGAAGACGAGTCAGGTCAGAGGCTGGGACTGAGACAGTGAGAGAGAGATAGAAAGAGAAAATAGAAAGATAGAGAGGAGATAAGACAGTGAGATAAGAAGACAGACAGAATAAAGGAAGAAAACGCAAACTTCTTTTTAATCTATGTTCACTAAACATTAAGGTGTGAACTTATACAACACTGGCCTCAGGTGCATCACACCTGAATAACACACATCTATGTCATCATTCATGAGCCTGTGTGTCTTGACAGCAGATGATGAATGGGCATTATTAGGAGAATAACAACAGCGCTGGCATGGTGGTGGCCATAGTGCTGGCCACAGACGGCCATCCCTGGGCAAATATGGCCGTCACTGAAGCCAGATGTTACAACACAACCTGCCTTCTTTGTGTGTGTGTCTGTGTGTGTGTGTGTGTTTGGAGGCCGGTGTGCTGAGGCCCGGGGCAGTTTGTCAGCTGCAGGACCAAGAGGCAGATTGTGTTGGCAGAGGGCTGAGAAGAGGACAAAATACACACATGTCCAAACACACCTGCACACACACACACACACACACACACACGCACGCACGCACACACACACACACTTCTGATACATCTTACATCTACCCCTTCTTTTTCCCTTTGATTGGTTTTTGATGCATTGGCAGATCATTGTGTATCTGTGGCATTTGAGTCCATAGAGGTTGACAGAGAGCTATGTATGTAATTTAATGCACGGGATGCAAAGATAGAATGCAAATTTAAGGCCACTGGGAATATTTTTGTTGTTCTAAGGCCCATTATTGCCTCACATGACAATACATTCATGGACATAATAAATGTGTTGTGCACATGTGGCATCCACTGCACATCCCTCTATCCTTGGAGAGGGTTAGGATGATAGACAGGTGATAACACAAAATATTCTGTTTCCTTACAAGGAGCAAAAAGTGGCTTGAACATTGTTCCCAAGTTCTCCAACGGATCACTGCTGAAAGAGTCACCGAATGAATCGGAGAGTTGTCACATGATTCATAGGAAAGAAGAAAAAACACAGGGATTAACTGATGTACAATCATTCCTAAATCTGATGTCCACTGACTTTGGTTTTGTCTTCACAGTTTCGTTATCACCAATGGGGTCTCATCTCATAGCGGTACCCTCCTTATTACAATTCAACATGGTGACCGCATCCCCCCAACGCTAAACCACAACACTGGCCTCCGGCTTCAGGACGGAGCCACAGAAACCATCACTGCTGACCAGCTACAGCTCACTGACCCTGACACCACTACAGCCAACCTGAGCTACAGCCTCACACAACCACCGCGTTATGGTAAACTGCTGCTTAAAGGAGTCCCACTGATACCTCCACTTAGGTTCACCCAGACGGATGTGGACGAGCTGAACCTGGCTTACCGACATGACCGGGGCAGTCCTGGGAAGATCGACAGGTTCCTCTTCATGCCAACAGATGGCAATAACAGAGGATACCTTGAGTACGGACAGCTTAGGGAAGAGCCTGCTGTATTTAACATACAGGTAAGATACACATACACACAGTACAGTCCTATAGAAGATCATTTTGTGTCTTCAGTTCTTGAAGCTCTACATTGTGTTTGTTTTGGCCGGAATGATTGTTGATATTGTTTGTAGTTGTCCACCCTGCTCCAAATCCTGATGTGCACTTCCCTAAAGATATATCTTTGCAGGCTGCAACAGCTCTGATTGGGGAAAAAAAAAAAAACACCTCTGATTGGTTAGCATGTCTAACCCTTTTTTTGGTTAGTCTCTGTCTTATAATAATAACATATATATATATATATATATATATATGTAGCACCTTTAGCCTCAACTAGGAATTTGGATAGATACTCACATCGTCTAGGTTCGGTAGGAGTTGCACCAGGAAAAGACTCAGGAGAATGAGCAGGTGTTGGGAGTTTGAACATGTGGCATTTAATACCAATGCAATAGAAATAAGAAATATTTACAGCTTGGCTGCAGCTTTAATTTCAAATACGGCGCCGTTGAGTAAAGAAAATAACAAACTAAAATAAGAAACAAAGTTCAAAAGAAATTGTCCAATGAGAAGTCCGAGCTCTCCTGCTCGGCTTCCTAATGACTTCAGTTCAAGAAAAGAAAGGAAAGGATCCAAGTTGTGTGTATGTGTATCAATGTTCCAGTTCTTCTTTGATTCCTTTCCCTACTGCTCTCCAGCAGGTGAAAGTGTGTGTGTAATTCTTATCTGTACTCAGCGTGTGAGATTCAGATGCTCCGTTCAGATGATCCAGAGTTGTCAGGGAAGGCTATGCAGCTGGCCACACTGCATCTCCCACTCTCATTATCTCAGAATCGCTGGGCTGGGCTCGCCATCTCAATCAGCTTGATTCTCGGACAGTACATCAGACTAGCAGGACACATAAAAAAAAAACCAACCTACACAGAAAGTGCAAAGTTGTAATGAACTTCATCTGATTCTGTCTCAGTTTCTTATGAGATCTCATTCATTTCTGAGTTCAACGTACAAAATATATCACCAAATATTAAGGAAATATATTTAAAACAATAAAATAGATATGATTTTAGAAAAAAACCATTCATTTTAACCATAAAGGTATTCAATTAGTAATGAATTGTCACAATAAAACACTATTTTTAAACAGACACATGCGTAATGCATCTCTTTTTAACCAGTATTCATCTTTTATCAACAGTTTTTAACCCTTTTAATTCACTTTTTAAATATTTAACTTTTTAACATTAAATGAATTCAGGGGTCTTCTGGATATGGTGTCAGCAGTATTATTGACATTGACATGAACTTTGGGTGAGGCCGGAAAGAATGAGATCATTGATGCCAATGGCTGAAATTAGCTTTCTCTGCTGGTCGTCTGGTCCAAGTTTTGGTGGAGGACTTTGGACGTCCAGAGAGGGTAGAGCCGCTGTTCTTTAGCATCACACAGAGCCAGTTAAGGTGGTTCGATCAGATCTGGAGCTTACTTGGTCATTTCTACTGGAGGTTTTTCTGTGCAACTCAAAATGGCGAGAACCATTTCAGTTTCTAGCAGTGACTTCAGTTTCTAGCAGTGACCCCATTTGCTGAAAGAGCAAAGGGGTCTGATGAGCTGCTTCTGAAATAAGGATCATGTGAGCAGTGCAAAGGTGTGTCTAATGACTGTGACTGTGACTCTCAGGTGGATGACTGAAGCACACAAATAAATATTTAAAAAAGAGAACAGCAGGTAAGCGGCGTCACACACACACCAGAGAGGAGGTTACCTGCCCCCTTCCCCCCTCCCACCCCCCTCACTCACACACACACACACACACACACACGCATACATACATACACACACATAAAATCAATGGACTTGAGGAAAGAAGTACCTTCTGATTAGTGGAGGACTTACACAGCTGCAATTACATCATGCCCCAATGAGGACATTTTGTGGAAAAAAAATGGAACATTTCCTGGGTAGAATTCAGTTTAGAGTAGGGTTGGAGTTAAGCACATTAATTGTGATGGGTAAGGTTTGAGGAAATCTACCAGAGAGTACTCACTGAGAAGTATAACTATTATAAAACTGCACGTTCAAAGGGGACTTTTGTTGCATTTCCATCCAAACCACATTCCATTCCATTCTTCTTTGCAACATCTCTTTCCAAAGACCCACACAAACCTATGATATTATCTTCAATATGACCTACGTTATCTGCAACTCATATTGTGTATAAAATTAAGAAAAAGTATTTGATCTATTTTGTTGGGCCTTTAATCTAAACCCAAGGATACTGACTTAAATACAAAAAAAAATAAAAACTTTAAAGCTTACTTCCTGGTCTGCTTAATAAATAGCTTTATATATACATGCACATATAAATGACAGTAAAACGATATAAAAATTAAATTACAAACTTTTAGAAACTAATAAACTTTAGCCAAGATAGATTACAAAGGAAAAAGAATATCTGCATGTACAGGTACTGATATTTTGAGGTTCCGTGAGTGTTCATGAATCAAACATGTGGCAACAGCAGCATCTATTGGAGAATAGGCTGAACTGCGCCTTATTCTATTACTTTTCTGAACTACTGGATTTTTTCCCGATTTTTTTCCTGACAGTTTCTGTTTTTAATGAAAAAAATAAGATTTTTTAAAAAATGTTTTTTACATTTATCTGGCAGCCAAATGAACTGCCTTGGATTCATCTCTTTCCATTTAACAGAACTGATTTTGTGTACAAGCCTCACAAAAGACACACACCAAGCAGTAAATCAAGAGTTCCTATCATCACAAATCACAAAATAAAAAAGAGTTATATGAGAAGAGTTATTTGCACACACGCGTACACACACGCAAATACTGAGGTCTTTTTTTCCTGCTGTGTTCAGGTGGATCATGTGGACAGGACACCTCCCAGTCTGACCACTAGGCGGAGTCCCAGCACAGTGATAGAGCTGGGTAGTGGGCGTCATGGCATTTTAATCACCAACAAACATCTGCAGGCCTCTGACCCCGACAGCCCCACAGAGGAGCTGGAGTTCTCCATCAGCAGACCTCCACACTTCGGCTACCTAGAGAACGCTCTCACAGGTGGTTCTGTGGGTCTTTCAATGCAACAAATGTTTAGTGTAATGGATTCTGCAAGTAAAACGTCCCTCCATACCTTTTTGTTATTACATAAAACCCAATCTTACACTTACATTCCTTTGGAAAGAGGCAATTTAAAGCAGTCCATAGCCATGAAGAGGTCTGTTTTCTGAGTATTTGTGTTGTATTGTGCTGGATCAAATATCTATCATCTCATCCTACCAGGAGCCTACATCAAAGGTCGCTTTACCCAGCGAGATGTGGACCAGCGTGCTGTGGTGTTCGTCCTCCCAGCTGACATGGAGGTGACAGCTGACAGCTTTGAGTTCCGCCTCACTGACCCAGCAGGAAACACCATGCTGCCTGAAATGTAGGTTTCTAGGCTACATGTGTCTACCCAAAAGTAATGTACTGTATCAATCAATCAATCAATCAATCAATCAATCAATCAATCAACTGTCTCCTGCAGACTGGAGTTGTTGTGGTCTCGGGTGGAGTTGTCAGCGACCTGCTATAGAACCTGTGAGACAGCGGGGACTTTTCAGATCCAGATCCAGCGCAGTGGAAAGAGCATTGACCCCGCCTATGTTGCTATCCAGGTACCACTGCAACACCACTGTGCTGCAGGATTACAGAGTTAGTGTGTCAGTGTAGTGTGTTTAGTGCTTCTCACACTGCCTGGTCTGTGCAGGTGGAGGAGGGATCGGCCAAGCTTGGCAGAGATTTCACTCACAGCACAGCCGGTCTCATCCAGTTTGACCCAGGTCTGACTTCATTCTGTTGGATCTACTTTATCATAAACACTGTTGGCTGACTGTCTAAAAAATCATTAAAACACTGTGATTGACTTGAAGTTATCCTGGTTGAATTGTCGTCAGTGGGATCTGAATCAGCCGACATTTGGTTTGGTTTCCATCTATACAGAGAACCTCTAAAAAGCAGCATGTTGTCTGTCCCCACTTCTGATTTCTTCCAGGAGTGAGTGTGAAAACATGGAACATTTACCTGATAGACGACGGTCTGGAGGAAAACCATGAGACTTTCACTGCCACACTGAAACATCCCAAAAATGCTATCCTGGGACAGAGGACCACAGCTAGTGTGGAGATCATTGATCCCCGAGGAGGTTAACAAAAATCTCATAATAATTATAGTGAGAATTATAACCTTTAATTAGGAGTGAAGGAGTAGAAATATCTCAGGGTGAGAGAGTGAAGGAAGTGGGATGAATCACTGTTGTACCAGGATGTTTATTAATATTTGAAACAGTATTTATATTTGTATTAATTTGCAAGCCAGTGTTTTAAGAGAGAAGGAGGTGGGATGAAAATTATGAGGATATGTGGGTAGTTGTAAAATTGCTATTTATTTGACTATTCAAATTGAAAAAAATATATTTTAAAATAAACAAATCTTTTTCTCATTTTTTCAAAACAGTTAATTAAATTATGGATAGTTGCGCATACTGCAACGTTTTTTGTTGTAGTTACATATAATAAAACCATAAAATAAATCACAATCCTTAACTCATAATAGGCCTCAAATAATGGAACCATATCTTTCCCGCTGTCTGCATTGTGTCATTTATTACTGTGCATAATGTGGATTTATGGTGTTCCACCTGTTAAGCCAAAGGCAAATTTAATTTATTTGATAAATTGTTGTCTGTCAGGAAGCTGCAGTCCAGACGACCTGGTGGTGGAGGGCAGAGAGCAGCTCCCTCCACCTCCTGGCCTGCCTGCTCCTCCCAGGCAGGAGGAGGAGGACCCCGTCACTGACGTGGAGGCAGAGCTGCTGTGGGAGAACCAGCCTCACCCTCCGAGGGGAGACGTCCCAAACCGTCGGCCCTACCTGGACTATGGAGAGGGGGAACCACAGGACCAGGCAGTTCCCAGTTATAGCCACACCCATTACCACAGCAGCCAGCTGCCAGGGATAGGCACTGGGAGCAGTGCGGTCAGAGGACATCATGTCAGACATGGAGAAGTGAAGGTAATGAATGTCACCAGAAATACTGCAAAGTACTGGTTTCAAACGCACTGGAAGGAAGCTTGTTTTGCCCCAGTCCTCAAAACCGAGTCCTGATCTGATACACAGTGCATTCAATTCATCAAAATCAATTCATCGTATATGATTGACAGCTGAATAGCTGTGCAGCACATTAAGAAAAGCCTGTATCCAAGCTGTTCTTCAATATGTTTTATTTATTTATTAATGTTTCATAAAGTAAACAAACAAAATATAAATATGTGTAGTTTAGTCATTAAAATGATATTTGTTATGTTATGTCTTTATATATGATAATACCTGTCTAAAAGACATCCACCTAAATAATTTTTGTCTTTGGTGTAAATTTGTGGAATAAGTTGATATTTTTGTTATTGTCCAGTAAACGTTGTGCTCATGTATAGGGTCATGTGTCAGGACAGAGACAGTCTGAAAAGAAAGTGTGGACGGTAAGTTCAATTTCCTGTGAAACCACCATAAGAGAAAAGCACACACATGCTGTGTTGACATGCTTCTTCTCCCTCATTAGTTCCACAGTCTGACTCCTCTCCGGCTGGAGGAGATGAAGCCAGGTGATGCTGGGTGGAGTTGGTCCCTTCCTCACAGTCGCCTCCTGCAGAAGGTGCAAGCTGGAGATGCTCCATCGTTGGATCATCCAGCACCCCGACACCACATGGAGATACACCAGCACAAGGTACACACACACAGACATGCACACATGAATGCACAGATCTTTTCTTCCAATGAATGAGTCTCACCTGTGCCTGTTTTTGGTCTTTGACCTTTTTGTTTATGGAATCACAGAGCAAATACAGAAAAAAGCATAGCTATGTTCAATTTATTTTTAAGTAACCAAAACAATAGGTCTAAATCATGGACAAAATTTGGTAGTATCTCCCAATAGAATGATGACATGACATGATTTGCTTAACTCCTAACTCATACATGACTCTCTGGAATACATCAGAAGTAAAGTTGGACCTTCGACCATGTTGGACTTGCACTTGACAAGAAATGAGGCAGAGCATTATAATAGGAAGCATCCATCATAGCAAGGAGGTATTTGTTCCCCACCTAGTTTTCGGGACTGAAACATTCATTTATTAGGCGTGAAAAGAGTCCGTCCATAACAGGGGAAGAGCATGGAGGAGCGACCGGTATTCTCAGGTTAGGTTTTCCTGCAAGCTGACAAGCAACTGTACAGGACCACACCCTTATGCAGCTTCATCTTCAGCAAGTCTTAACGAAGAGCCTAAATGAACATAGCTACTTCTTGGGCCAAATTCAGGATTTCCTGTTTAAAACTCCAAGGCAAAACAATGTGTGGCAGGTCCACCCACAGTTCATCCACAGAATGATCACAGTATGTAAGATCACAAGTCTTACATAAAGTACATCTACAACCACCTTTTAGCAGTACGTTAGCACCATGCAGCTATCCTACCCAGTGGCAAAACAATTGAACTTGGGGCCCAGGGGCAGCCCCCCTCACCTCCCAGGGCCCCCAACTGCCCAACACCGCTCCCCCAAGCATTATGATAACCATCATGCACTGCACCCTACCGTTAACCATGTGCCCAGCCTGTCGCAGGAACACTTTGTAGTATACATTCCTGAGTATTGTCTGTTGTGTTTGTCTCCTCAGACAGGGAAGTCTGTGAGCAGCTCATGTCCTGAGAGTTGGACTCACTACAGGAGACGTTGTTACATCCTCGACTCAGCTGTGGCCAGCTGGGGCAGCGCAGAGCGGACCTGCTCACTGCAGTAAAAAACACAAACACACACTGATTGATTGATTGATTGATTGATTGATTGATTGATTGATTGATTGATTGATTGAAATCCCAAATGAATTCCTTGTTGCGGATATGTTTTCATTCACTAATGAAAAATGATCTGCAAAATCATCACGTCTTTACAAATATAAATAATAATTGCTCACTTTTGACAAACACAACATTTTTTGATGAAATACTTCCTTTAAAAAATAACTTTTAATGAGCTATCTAAGTGTTTGGCTGCCCAATGAAATACTGCTAACAGCTAATATTATATTACCTGATTTTATTATAGCTGTCTTAGTATGTGTACACACCTTTATAACTCATTCCACAGACTTTTGTTTGTGTTACAGTAAGAAAATACATCTTCTTAAGAGTGGATAAAACACACCGCCTTACTCTCTGGACAGAAGTTACTCTATTGTTGCAACAACCACAAGATTAAGAGAAATATCTGAGGAGGTTGCCCATACAAGCATATAGTCCTGTTCCTGTGCAACAGAGATCTCAGGCTGCTATAAAGACTCACCTTCAGTGCTAACAGTCCCTGTTAATGACAGTCGGTATGGGTAGCATCCATCCATAGCTTTCTGGTATCAGCAGACAGAAGGAATTATATACAATCAAATAATGCTCTAAGTTCCATTCCATTGGATTTTGTTTGACACTAACATTTGTTTTTCATCTAAAATGTCTTAGGTTTAATAGCAGCCTGACCAGTGTGCGGTCCAGAAGAGACATGACCTGGCTGTGGAAGTTTGCTGGGAAGAAGCCATTTTGGATTGGTGAGTGACCCTCTCAGCTCACATTATCCTTTGAGTAGCCTATGAAACAATTTTTTTCCACTTCTAAGATTAGATCATTGGAACGAACAAATTTGTCTTCAAGTGGTAGTTGAAAGTGACAGTTTTTTCTTAGGTCCAGAGTAAAAATCCATCCTGTGGTTTCGACCTTTCCTCCGAGCTGTGTACATGCTCTCTCTGCACAGGAAAAAATACATGGCTGAATTAATAATCCTAATATTCTGAGGGAGGTAGGAGTTTAAGTGTGACTGAATGAAATAAACAATGAACCTGAAATGAAAAAAAAACAATGCTAATTTAATAGTTTCAGATTATATCATCATAATGGCTTCATGTTTACAAAAAACAAACAGCTTCTGATAAACATGTGCAAATCATCAGGTTAAAATGGCTGATTTAAATTTAAAATGTTTAAATTTAAATCTTTTCCACTTTATGATTTTAGCTAAATTGAGTGACTGAACCAGCAAACACTAAAGAACAAAGTTAAATATTTATCAGAATCAGAGGGACTTTATTCATCCCTGAAGGAAAATTCAAAAAGGATGAGAGTATTAAAATGTTCTAACAGGAGACCTGCTCCTCAGGTCTGTCTGGAGGTCCAGGTGGCTTGATGTGGGCTGAGGGTCAGTCTGTGTCCTTCTCCAGACTGAGGGGGGCACCACCAGTCTCCAGTGACTCTGACAGCGGCTTAGGCTGTGTGCTGGTTGAAAACCCCAGAAGCTGGATTTCCACAAGCTGCTCTCCTGAAACTCAACACAGATTCATCTGTTCACTTCCAGCTCACACTCACTGAAAGACACGCAGCATATTTACTGCTTTCTGCTCCTCCTGTGTAAGTCATATTTAATATTATGTAATGATGCTGCTCTGTACATTAGTTTATATATTTTTACCATAATAAAGATTACTGCACAAACCAAAATACGGAGTTTATTCATTAAATTTTTACGTCACTACACATTTTCTTACCTTCTGTAGCGGTCAGCCTGAGGACATTTCTTCATTTGTTACACGGCGGTGAAAGACAGGGGCATTATGGTTGACAGACTGTGCACATGCAACCACTTCACTCATGTGGTGTCATGTGATTTTCTAATGTGGTACAAAGGGTTACCTTGCATTCAGAGATGAACTGATTAGTTAATGATGGTTAGATTTTTTTTGTGAATCAGAGGTCAGGGTCTCTGTGACCTCACAACACAGGTTTTTGGCTATTGTGAGTATGATTTCCTTCAGAAACATTCATTCATAAACATAAACCAAGTGGATTTACTGGTTTGTGGACTCAAAAGTCAAAAGTCAAAGGTGAAGTTTATCTCACATAATAATTTTGGCTAGCTATATATATATAGGAAAAGGAAGAGTGACAGATCACATAGTAGTGGGTTCTCCCTGGCCCGGAGTCCAGCCAGAACTTCCTCTCTGATGCATCAGCCTCATCCTCGTCCTCCAACCATCTCCAGCCCTGACGGCAATGCACCATCACCAGAATCAACCTCTGAGCCAATGCAGCTGGGACGCACTCACCTTACACAGAATGAACGTCAACGCTGAAGGAGACATCGGCCCTGTTTCAGGAAGCAGGTTTAGTGAAAACTCAGAGTCAGTTGAAACTCTGGGTTTTCGGTTTCACGAAGCCGGTTCAGCTCGACTCTGAGTCAGTTACCGTGGCAACATACTCTGTAAACCTAACCTGCTCGCTGGCAGGTTTTATCCAACTAACCCTGAGTTTGTCCTCTTTATCTGAGTCTGTGTGTAGACAGAAAGGTGTGGCAGACATGGCGTGTGCTTTTTTGGAAGACCCGACTGATATCAAAGCACAAATACTGGGCAGGAATCTCCGTCGGCAGAAGATCATCAGACCCCGATTACACGTTTTATCATTTCAACATGAATATTTATATGTAAATGGCAGCACAAACACTGATTAGAATTGAAACGTGTCAGACGCAACGCACACGCGTCTGGTGGGATGTCGGGGTTACGGTGGGGGGTTGGGGCGGGGGTCAAAGAGGGAGATGCAGCTTTAAGCAGCTGCATCAGCAGCATTAAACCAAGATTCATAACTTTTCATTCATTAGTCTGTGGAGCAATGCACTCACATCTTTTAAATCAAAACCGATTTTCCGATTCAAATAGATAACAGTAAATAGTGGCAGTGTTAAATAGTGACAGTGTTAAATAGTGACAGTGTTGGGAAAGCTGAAACACTGACATGCTGCATGCAGCCACTCACTGCTGTTCAGGACCCACTAAACAAACACAGCCTACCTGTTCTGTTGCTGCTAAGAACGTTTTGTACCTGTTGGACAGCACCTGTGTTCACAAACACACAAATAGAATATAAATGTTGAACATGTGAAACACTCGAACACACGATATTTTCTTTTATTAATTCAGTCTTCTGCCATACCACCTCTCGCGATCCTTTACAGCAGCTGAGCAGCGACTGTGCTGCTCTTTTTTTGGATATGTGTTCGTATTCGGTGTAGCAATGCATAAGAAAGTCCAACTCCACCCGGAAGAAATAGGTGCGGGGTTTGTTTTCACGTGTTGCCATGGTGAATCACGTTATCTTTGTTCCATTCATGAGGGCTTTTTACCTCCACGTGCGCGAGCTTAACTGAGAGTCAAAGCAACTCCGAGTTGATTGACCTAACTCTTATCCCCTGTTCTGAAACCGAAAACTCTGAGTTGGACAGCTCTCTGAAACAGGGACTTCATCTCTGCCTGTACTGCGGCCAGCCTGACCATCTTCTCCTGCACTGCCCACTTAAATCAAAAGGCAAGGCCCATCTGCCGTAAGGAGGATGCAGTTGGGCCAGATCTCTTCATCGTCACCCCCTCCTCGGTAGATTCTGTTAGACGGCAACGAGACCTGGGGTCATGGTTCAGCCCAAACTAAGGTACTTATCGACTCTGGGGCAGACGACAACTTCACCGATTCAGATTTTGTTTCTCGCTGTAAAATACCTCTCACACCTCTTCCTGTTAAAAGGGAGGTGTTCACTCTCGACGGTTGCCCTTTACACACTGTCACTCATCAGACTCTACCCCTGTCAATTAGAACATCCAGAAATTATGTCAAGAGACTTAGTTTGTAATTGTTTCCCCGGCAGCTCCCATAGTTTTTGGTTTACCATGGCTAAAACTCCATAACCCACATATTGACTGGGCTAAGCTTTGCATATTAAACTGGAGCCCATTTTGTCATTCGCACTGCCTTCACTCCGCTTTGCCTGATCACTCACTTACTCTTGCACCTGTAGCAATAGACCTCACCATCGTCCCTGATCAATATCACAATATCAATCCTGTCTCTTCCTCCTCATCGCCCCTACGACTGCGCCATTGACTTCCTTCTGGATGCAAAGTTTCTCACCAGTCGCCTGTACAAGCTCTCATAACCTGAACACACTGCCATGGAAAAGTACATAACAGACTCTCTAGCTGCCGGTCTTATCCGCCCCTCCACCTCACCACTGGGCTCCAGGTTTTTCTTTGTGGAGAAGAAAGACAAATCTCTCCGCCCCTGTATTGATTTCCGTGGGGCTAATGACATAACTGTCAAAAATAAATATCCTCTGCCATTAATCCTCCTCTCCATCAAGCCAAGATGTTTACTAAACTGGACTGGAAGAAACGCCTATCACCTGGTTCAAATCAGACAAGGAGATGAATGGAAGACAGCGTTTAACACTCCAATGGGGCACTTTGAGTACCTGGTGATGCCGTTCGGGCTCACGAATGCCCCCGCCGTCTTCCAGAACCTAATTAATGATGTGCTTCATGACATGCTGGGGCGTTATGTTTTTGTGTACCTTGATGACATTTTGATTTTCTCCAGATCCCTAGACGAGTATGCACAACGTGTTAGATTAGTACTTCAGAGATTGTTGCAGAATTGGTTGTTCTTTAAGGCCGAGAAGTGCAAGTTTCACCAGTCGTGTAAGTTTTTTGGGTTTTGTAGAAGAGAAGGGCCAGTTGAAATCCAATCCTGCTAAAACTCAGGCAGTGGTCGACTGGCCAACTCCCACAACAAGAAAGCAACTGCAACAGTTTCTTGGGTTTGCGAACTTCAGATCCATCCAAAAGTATAGTCATGTTGCTAAACTGGTGACTAAACTAACCTCTGTAAAAATCTCTTTGTGTTGGTCACCTGAGGCTGAAAAAAACTTTTCTTTGCTCAAGTCACTTTTTGTAAACGCACCTATGTTAAGATCTCAAATTACAGTTTGTGGTTGAGGTGGACGCATCAGACTCTGGGTTAGTGGCTGTCCTCTCTCAACGGTCCACCACTGACGACAAATACCATCCCTGTGCTTTCTTCTCCCGTCGCCTGACTTCCACAGAGCAGAACTATGACGTGGGTAATCGTGAGTTGCTGGCTGTGGTCGCGGGACCAGCTCTGCTTCCTTGCCTCCACTGTGCAGACCATGAGGTTTATCTAGCTCTGCTGTCACTGACACTGAGTCATTTTCTGTTTATGGACAATATTGAACTTTTGAATTAAATCACCTTCGTAACTTTGTCTGCATTTATTTGGAACCAATCCACTACGAACCCTGACATATCTTCCACACTATATGGAATCTCAAGTATAAATCACATAGCATCCCATTTAACCGTTTTGCAACCGTTTTTGCAGGTTTGTCCTTGTTTCAGGTTACTTTCGACATACACACACACTACAATACAGGTCTGCTTAGTATTAGCTTGTTAGCATACACGCTGTTTATTCTATGTACATCAGACTCACATCACAGATCAATTCTCTAACTCACAGAACTCCGTGCACAACTCTTCTATGAGTTACATGTTCTACATGATTTGGATGTACACTCAGATTAAGGTATATTTACCAATCTAGGAGACACATGTATGTACGAACATGGCACCCCCTGTGGTAGACGTGTTTGCTCTCTCCACTCTAGCGTGTCGTTTTTTTGTTATTTGTTGTGTGTTTTCATCTTGTCTACAGTGCACAGATGTTGTGCACTGTTTTTGGACATCGGCAACTCGCATCGAGTTGTTTTTGATGGAGCCATACCACCGGAACTTCTACTCATCGTCCGCCGCAGCAGCCACCACCATCACTCCCAGGAAGGCCCCGGAACACCGAGCCCGAGTGAGCCAGCTGACCCCAGGAGAGCGCTCCGGAGACGGCGACGCAAGCGAGGGAAGAGGGGAGGGCTACATGCTAGGCTAAAAGCCCATGCAAGCAGACCACCGCTTCCTAGCCTCTTGCTCGCCAACGTACGGTCACTGGAAAACAAACTGGATGAGCTACGAGCCAGGATAACAACACACCGGGAAATTAGGGACTGCTGTGCTCTAATTTTCACAGAGACCTGGCTTTCAAGCAAAGTCCCAGAATGGGCCGTCCAGCTACACAGTCACTCCATACACCGAGGGGACCGGACCGCAGACTCCGGTAAGGGCAAAGGGGGAGGTGTGTGTGTGTTCATCAACAACTCGTGGTGTAAAGACGTACAGTCTGTCCATATGCACTGTTCGCCAGATTTTTACAGCAGTTTTTACTGCTGAAATTCCGTCCCTATTATCTACTGAGGGAATTTACTGCTGTGTTTTTGGCCGCTGTTTACATCCCCCACGAGCCAACTCCACGGCAGCGCTCGGCAAACTCCATGACGTCATCAGCACGCTAGAAATTGCTCATCCTGATACTGTTTTTATTGTCGCCGGCGACTTTAACCAGTGTAATTTATGTACTTCCCAAATACCAACAACATGTGGCCATTCCCACCCGAGAAAAGAACACACTGGACCATGTGTACAGCAACATACGGGACGCATACAAGGCTACACCCCGCCCCCACTTCGGCCGCTCAGACCACATATCCCTCTTCATGTACCCGGCTTACAGACAGAGACTAAAGCAGACAAACCCTGTGACCAAACAGGTCAAATTTTGGACCCCAGAATCTGAAAGCATCCTGCAGGACTGTTTTGCTCAGACAGACTGGGATGTGTTTAAAGCTGCAGCCACTCTGGAGGACTCCTCTGTCAGCGTACAGGACTATGGTGACTATGTGACTAGGTACATCAGCACTTGTGCGGATAACATCGTGCCCATCACACGAGTCAGGAAGTTCCCCAACCAGAAGCTCTGGATCAACTGCCAGGTATGATGCTTGCTGCATACTCGCTCCCTTGCTTTTAAATCTGGCAACAAGACTGAATGCAAAGCTGCAAAGTACGGACTGAGAAAAGCCATCACAGCAGCTAAGAGGCAGTACAGAGAGAAGCTGGACAGCTTCTACACCACTGCTGACCCAGGGCGGATGTGGCAAGACCTGCAGCACATCACTGACTACAGGACCCCCACCAGCACCATCAACTCCACAGGCAGCCTACTGGAAGACCTCAACACCTTTTACAGCCAGTTTGAGATCTCCAGCCACAGCATAGAGAGGAGGCCTGCACACACCCAGACTCCCCAGACCACTACACACCCTTCCCCTCCACCAACAGTTTCAAGCGGCCAGGTGCTCAAAACACTGAGGAAGATCAACCCCCGCAAGGCTGCGGGACCGGATAACATCCCGGGATGGGCCCTCAGAACATGTGCCAACGCTCTGGCCAACGTCCTCACTTCCATTTTCAACCTCTCCCTCTGCCAGAGCACTGTGGACGTGAGGAAGGAGAGGAGACCTCATCAACCACTGCTTATCCGGGAGCTTGAAGTGGAGAGGGTGAGCACTTCTACCTTCAGGCCGGAGGTACAGAAGTGTGAAATGCAGAATATCCCAGCTAAAAAACTCTTTCTTGCCCTCTGCTATCAGACTCCTGAACACTTGACAGGAGTCACAACCTCGGACTACCTCACTGCACATTTGCACATTTGCACACAATAACTACACATTTGCACAGTCTACAAGCACCATTTATTGTCCTATTTATTACTGTACAGTTACGTTACTCCTTTTATTTTAGTTTTAGAGTTTAAGTATATTGCTTTTTTTTTTTTTACAAAGTTTTTCTATCTTGTTGTGAGAGGGAGCCTGCAGAGTAAGAATTTCATTGCCCAGTGTAACCATTGTGTTTCTGCTGTGCATATGACAAGAAACATCTTAAATCTTGAATCTTGAACATGTTCCTGGTGTTACCTTCACAGCTTTAGGATTTATTCGTCCTATTTTACGTGTGAATCCAAGCGTATGTGTGTCTTTATGAAATTAAATCACAAAATGAATGAAAATATAGAACAAAAACCTGTTAACTGACTAGGTTGTTTTAATGTGTCAAATATTTTTATAATACAAAACTGCAACTGTAATTAATCTTACTATAACAACAATAAATAAAACACATAATATCTACACTTTTATTACAGCATTTAAAATTACACATTATTATTACTTAAAGCTGACCAAAAAGTTACTACTGCCTGTCTCATACATTTCATAGAAAAACACAATACCTGGCACAATACCAAAACAAATAATAAACAACTTGCTATAAACATGCTACATCAATGGTTCTCCCAGAAAATTCAGAAGCTCCAGAGCTCCTTGATCTTCTGTCCACAAATGAACAACCGATTATTTATGTTTGAATTTTCAAATTAATGCTGTAAATTGATGACGGCTTTATCAACATTTCATTGTCCCTGGCACCACTGCAACATTGTCTGTCTAAAAAAAGCAAAGCAAAAAATGGTAATGAAGTGAATAACAAAAACAAACAAAAAATCAAAAACAAATCATAGAAGAACAGTAAAAAAAAAAACATGTAGACATACACAGATTGTGCTATAGAATTGTCTTCCACAACTGAGAGTGTTTGAAATGTCCTGACAGTGAGTCACTGTCTCATCACAGTCACAGTCATTTCTGTTTCGCTGTCTGTATTGTACTTGCACAGGTAGTTTTCATACTACCCTAATTTTCATACTGAATATCGTAAGCAAGTGGTCCATCGATAGCAAAACCAAGGTAGAATGAAACTTTTTCAGTACTGAAACCAGATCTTATACCAGCAATAAAAGCTGGACGGACCGGGATTTTCAGTTTTCCATAATTGGCAAACACCTCTCCTTGCTCAACAGTTCCACTGACTCGATGAAGGCTGTCAGTAATTGTTTTATATTTGAATATATTTCCATTGCGCCAAAGCTGTGCCAAGGTATCACGTTGCATTTCTTTAAAATTCTCATCCAGTTGAGGTTTAGAAACAAGCCTCTTTAGTCCCTCTTCTTTTCCCAAGTAGAGGTGGGCAACAGTGCTCCTTTTTTGAAACAGTAACTTCAGGTGTTTACGAAAGGACTTTCGAATTGCACGCACATACGTGACAATTTCTGTGTTTTCCTGAGTAGGACTTGGCCAGAATAACAGTAGATACAGGTAGTACGGGTCTGGGTAGGGATACTCATGTCCTACCTCTTGCAGAGTTTTCAAGAGTAGAGAAGAGAGGACGCTGTATTTCCTGATGTGTTTGGACCTTGGTTTCAAGAGAAAAAGAACAATGTTTGACAAAATGTAATTGATTGTGTGTTTTGTCTTTTGCGTTTTGTTGATAAATTGTTGTTGATGTAGGAAAGCATAGCATTCTATGATTCCCTCAATCTCTTCTACAGGTTTGTCCAAATGTTGAAGAATCCCAGCAAATGTATCTGCTTGTTTCTGCTCAAGAAACATTCTGTGTTCCTCAATGTCCATTTTCATGTTGAAATTTGGTTTATTTTGACGTTCCTTCTTCATTTCCTCTGGAGTGCTGCAAAAAAGACTTACATACTTTTTATAAACACTGCACACAGTCGAACGATTCTTTGAATCAATCTCTGAATCGTAAAGTGAATTGTTTCCTTTTCTATTTGAGTAATAACAGTCAAGAAGGTCAAATATTTCTTTTGCTTCATTTTTCAAACGTTGGAGAAATTGCTCATGTTCTTTAATGATCTCCACGTATTTGCTGTTGATCACATTGTCCTCTTTATACACACTTGTGATTGGAATTAGTTTTTCCAGAAAACTCCGCAAGTACCTTTTCATTGGATCATTTTCCTCAAAGAATGGCAACTTGCTCAATATCTCAAAGATGAGGAAAACAATTTCCAGCACACCCACATAGCCATAAACATTATATGACCTTCTGGGATAGTCTTCTGACTCATCATCAGCTGCTTCTTCCACAAGCTCATCCTCTTTATTTGCCAGGTCCTGAGCTCTTTTAAATGCTCTGATAGCATTATGTGCTATTTTAATGTTTGTGTTCAAGTCTTCTGGATTGACTGTTGTCTCCTGCTTTTCTCTTTGGATGCTCGATTTTAAATAGCTTTTGTGGACTTGGCCTATTGTGTCAACCGTGTATGGGTTTTCTTTAATGTTCTTGGCCTTTTCAGCCCATTTCAGAGCCTCTGGGAAATCATACTCGTTGATGTACAAATACCTTGCCAGTGCCTGAGGAATTGATGCACTTGTCACAAACCTGGTTGATGCTTTCTCAAAGATTTCTTGGACAGTTTGTCTCCCTTCCTGCAGGTTGATTTTGGCTATGAGAGGAGAAAAGGCTTCTCTCTCACCTCCTTTTTTCTTCTGCTGCCTTTTAATCAACATTTCTTGAATTGAGAGCATGAATCTGTGCTTAACAACTCCAACACTAAAGAACAGATCATAGTGAAGAATTTCCATTGCAATATCACTTACTTTTATGTGGAAGCTCCTCTCTAGTTCTCCCAGACTTGCAGATGCTATGCAGTGATGTTGGATTCTGATTCCTTTGTATCCCCCCATTTCTTTTATTTCAACTGTAATGAGGAAGTTTGAGTATGGTTTCATTCTTTCAAATATACTGTCCTCTTGCCACCGAATAAATTTCATCCCCAAAAAATCCTCACAGAGAGAGAGAGAGATTTCAGAGTTTGCGACGTATGCGTTAAGTAAGGTTAGGAAGGCAAACAGTCGGGCTTCTTTTGTGCTGAGGTCAAACTTCTCCAGTGTGTCACGAACAATTTTATTTATGTATCCTTCATCAAAATTGTTCTTCATGATCATGAAGCTGTAAAAGTTTTCTGGTTTTTCATGAGTTTCTTTAAGATCTTTAAATTTCTTCCCAAACTCCCTCTGTTCTTCTGGTGTTAGTTTATTAATTATGAACTGACTTTGAGCTTGATTGTATCTGTATTGGTTCTGTGGACTGTGGGACCGGACACAGTTAAGAATAATGACTTTGCAGTTTGGTTCATTATCCACATTTCCGTTTCGGCTATCTTCGACTGCAGCTTTACGTATGAAGGTAACAAGATCGTGAGGATTCTCTGTCTCTTTGGCGTCATCAATTAACAGCAAAACTGGAGATGGCTTCTGACTTTCAAGCTTCATTAGTGTGATAACTTGTTTGGCAATGTCTGCTTTTGGCAGTGCTTTGTCTTTCAGCACAGCACATCTGAACTCTTGACGGAGATCCCACATCACATGCATTGCCAAGGTAGTTCCACCACACCCAGGATCATGGAAAAGATTGAGAACAACACACATATTGTTTGAATCTCTCAAATGAGAGATCATTCTCCTTACATTTTCATACTTGTCCCGTTTAACAAATGGCTTCTCTTTTTCTTTGTCACAGAAGTAGAAGTTCCACCATTTGACTTTGGCTCCTCTGTAGAATTCCTCCTCGACTTTGATCCTGAAGTCTTTAAACTCTGGACTGTTTTCATCAAATATGTTTTCACACTGATTCAGACACAAAATATCCAGTGCTGTCATTAGATCTTCATCCCTCTGTTTAAGGACAACAGCACTTGAGTCGGCGGACGGAAGCACCTTTTCAGTTGACTGGCTGAATGGCCCTAATGCCATTATAGTTCCATTGATCTCACTGAGGGTCAGCTCATAGATGGAAAGTGGGTCAATGTCAGAGTCACACTTTCCATGTATGAGCTCCCTCCACTTCTCATACACGCTCTGAGATTCACATATGCTGATGATGCTTTCTTCCTCAGTGTGTTTCAAGAACGATTTGTAAGTGTCAAACACTGGATCTTTTTCTGTGTCCACTAAAGAAAGTAGAAGGAATATGACAAGACTCCTGCCATGGAAAAAGACTTCGGGGTTGCAAATAAACAAGACTAGCTGTTCTACATCTCTGCAAGATTTCCTCAGCCAGTTCCTATAGTCTAACTCTTTGATAGAGTTGTCGAAAAGGTCATGTCTGCCATTACAGAAAACCCAACTGGTCTGTTGGTAGAGGTTAAGGTTCTTTATCACTGAGTCAGTCTGTCCTTGATACTGTAAAGGTGTATGAAGATTGGCAACCCGTGACTCCCTATAGGAATGACAAAGTCCCCCTACGGCAGCAGAGTTGGGGTCAAAGTCTAATACACAAAAGAGTTTAAGCTTCGTCAAAAACTGTAAATACTGTACTTGTTCTGGACTGCTCTTGTTTACAACAACAACAAAACTATCATAGCTGTCAAGTGAGTTTCCACCACAAGTTAACAGTTTTTTTAGTTTATCACCCTGGTTTCCCTCTTTCTTCAGAATGTCCTTTGAAAGACTCTGCTGCTTCGGTTGACCTGTATCAGCAGTGAGAAGAGCAAAATCTTGCGTTAAGAAAAGCAGAGCAGGAAATAACTCTGTTGATGTTTTGGCTTTTATGCAAAATGCGAGCAAAAGGAGTCACATGCAATAAAAAACTTTTTGTGATTATTAGTTATCTTACCTATGGTTCTTTCTAGATGACTGGCAAGATCACGCTGATCAATTTCTTTTAGAATGTCTATTGTGATCCTTAAAGCTTCCTCACTTCCATAGTGGTCATTTATCAGTTTAGCAGTGTCCACTGTGTCTTTGCTCTCCAGTTTTCCCCGAGCAATAGGATTGTGTTGTGATTTAGTGTATCTTTCTAACTGGAAATGAAATTTTTTTAAGTCATCAGTTAAAAGATTATCTAGGTATCTTTGGATGACCTTGGTGATCTGGGGTAGTTCTGGATGAGGGTGTATCTGGAAAGAAAACAAATTTATAATTATTATTATGGTTATAAACATGAATTATATTTAAGTTTATATCTTGTTAAATATTTTAGTTAGATTCACTACTAACAACTAACTAATTCACTTCACTAACTACGCTAATTACAGTTCACCAAGTAATAACTTTTAAATTCAAAAGGGATCACAGCTGCTCCATCTAGACTTTTGGAAACGATGCTGGCTCCATTTCAGTTTGAACTCCAGGATAATATTTTAGTCTGGATAGGCAGATACCAAGGCCTGATGATTCCTTCATGAGGAAATGACAACGCAGGCAACCTAAGTTCACTTCCTAACTGGGTCCAATTATTAATGACTCTATTTGTCGCACAAGATGCAAAGCAGCTAACACCAACTATCACTAACTGTTAATGTTACAAGTGTTTGTGAATGTTTTCGGAATCGATTTAAATGTACATACATAACAAGAGTCGTGATGCAAAACACTGAGCAGCTAAATAGCCCACAGGTTCAGTACCTAAAATCTGCTAACAGTCATTAACAACTGAAGAAGCCTCTTGGATTAGAGATGAAACATCTT
>JAFBJQ010001142.1:3435-16394 GCA_016785345.1 Trinectes maculatus
ATTTTTGTGGGGGAGGGGTAGCAGGCGTTCAACTGTCTCTGTAGTGTAGTGGCGAGAACTTCATTCGAGAGACCAGTGTTGAAGCCGAGGTCTTGGGTTTGTCACCTCAGGAGATAAGAAAAAATGTGAAGGCTGCGCAGGTTACACAGACTTTGTTGGGGGGAGACTTTGGCCAGTACACAGCTTTGTTCACTTTTCATCCACCTCCTGTTAGGGTTAGGATTACTGGGTTGGATTGGGCTAGGTTGGGGTTGGGCTTTGGTTTAGGGTTAGGGAGTTGAGGTGAGGGGGTGAGGGGGTTGAGGTGAGGGGGTGAGGGGGTTGGGGGTTGGGGTAATGTAACGTGGCAGAAAAGAAGCAGAGGCCTTTCGCTCTGTCGAAGCCCTCTCTCTCTCTCCCTCTCTCCCTCTCTCCCTCTCCCTCTCTCCCCACAATAAAGATCAGAGTGAGTTGTAATGATACGAGTGATCGAGTGCAAAGTGGAACGTGTCAGTGTGATGGTGCTGAATGGAGGCGGAGGAAGAGGAGGGGGTGGGGGTGGGGGGCACATGTCCCAGGACCGCGTCATGACAGATGCCTGCTGATACAGAGTGATCTCCTGCAGCTCCGCAGAGCTTCTGACAAATGAATAAATAAATAAAGAAATGAAAGAGAGGAGGCTTTAATTTTGAAATGGCTTTGTAGTGCACCCCCTTCCTCCACCACCCCCCACCCCAACCCCGCGGAGACACACAGTCAAAGTGGTGTGACATGCTCAATCAGCGTCTCCTCCTGTCTGTCTCCTCTCATGGAGGAGCTGACCTGAGCTTCTCCACCTCCCCTATCCATCCTATACCTCCAGTTTACCCTGCACTCCCACCAGGGAGCCGCCATACAAAAATACCACAGCTCAGCAGGGAGGCAGCACGGCAACGCTGCAGCTACATATAGGCCTCACTGACAGGAAACCTAGAAGTGGAAGAGCTGCCGACACCAATATATTAATCACCCACAGGTATGAAGGCCTCAGGAGAGGGTGGCTTCAGGTATTAGCCTCTGTACTGTAACTGTTATTTCAGTCACCGTCTGTATTTAGAAATTACAACTTGAGCCCATTTGAGTTCACTCAGACTACGAGGAACAGAACCGTAAACCCCCCCCCCCCCCCCCCCCCCCCGAACTTTTTCATCAGTTTATTACCATAAAGAGGCCGTGTGCATTGGAAAGGCATTATCTGACTGAGCCGTAAACACGTCTCCTAATGCCTGAGTTAGATCAGCTCATCCCTAATGTCTTCACTGGAATACGCTGTTTCGGGAAATAACAGTCGTCCGCATGTTAATGTACAACATGAAAAATGTGGCAGATACACAAAAGCTGTAGAGAAAACAACAGTATCTGGTGTTTGTGAGGCTGAAGCAGCTCTTTTCCAACGTCCACTCAGCGATTTCAGAATATCAATCCCGTAATAACAGAATATTATTACTAATGTAAATATTTCATGTTCTGCCCGCGCTTTCTCCTCTGGCTGTTTCTGTCCCTTTATGGAAACAGTTTTTTCTTTATGTCCTCGTCTCTTTAACTCAGCTGCAGCCACACAAACACGACTGGAGGTGACACAGTGCTCTTACAGGAAAAAGAAGAAAAAAAAAGAAAAAAAGAAAAAAAGGAAAAACCCAAACGGAATGCAGGGTGTGATGGAAAATCCCGTGTGGTTGACAACATCCATGTGTGAATGCAGGCACCGTCTTCTTATAACTGCTTTATTCTGACACTCAAAACAATCAGATTATTTATGTCACATATTGACAACAAAAATAATCAATGAATAAAGGAAAACGCCATCATAATATACTTTCACCTATGAAATTAACCAAAAGAAAAAATACTTTACACCTTTCAGACAATATATTCTCATTATAGAAATTACATACAGTTCAAGAACAAGTTCGGCTGAATTGAAAATACACAGATAACCCCACTTCATATAGGAATACATATAAAACAGTTACTCAGAGAATTGCGATATAGTGTGTTTGTGTGTTTTTGTGTATGTGTTTTTGTGTGTGTGTGTGTGTATGTGTGTTTGTGTGTGTGTATATATCTACAGTACATTTAAATGTATTTACAAGTACTGTAACTTTTTTTGCTTGGTTCTTTTTTGTACAAATCTTTTCAGCGGATTAATAAATGCACCTGCCAGCTTATCAGGGCTTAGTGAATACTCATAGTAAATATAAATGATGGATACATAGTATGTTCTGCTCATATGTAAACATATCTCAATACGACTATTAATAAGTACCAACAAATATTTGGATCAAATCGAGGTCTGGTTGCATATTAAGCTGGTAATGGAACACAACAAAAGCAAACAGAACAAAATCTATTAAAGGTTTTCTTGAATAAATTCACTTTAAAAGAACCGTTGACTGACGGTAAGCATCATAAAAGACCTCTGCGTTACTGACGACCAGTTATTTACATCTTATGTCGTTAACATGAAAGCCTTGATAAGCTGACACTTCAACAGTTCAATGCTAAGGTTAGCTTTTTCTGTAAACTGTGGACAAACCCGTGCAGACTGACAAAAGCAACTTCAGATGACGACACTCAAACTCGTCCCTGTAATAACGTGATGGGAGAAAAGTGTCGTCGTGACGATGCGTCAGTCGTGAGATGGTTTCACGATAACGTCAGGGTCAAAGTCAAGGTCAGGTTTACCTGAACCGTCCTCAAACATTTGGTTTTGTTCATGTCGGCGTTTAATTCTAATGAAAACACTAAAGGCTACTGACTTAATGTTTGCCCCACTGGTCAACAAGTAGAACGTTATCAATCGCAAGTCACTGGGATCAATGACTGATCACCGAATGTTCAAACTGATTCGAACCTAACGAGACCAAATTCTAACTTTTAATTATTTAAGTTCAAATAATAAGAAGCTGCAACTGTTCTGCTGTTTGTTTTTTGACTGATTAGTATTTTGTGCTTTGGATCAATATTTACATGATTTAATGATGATTGGAAATATGGATGACAGAGGACATAGGCTTTATACATACACACATATATTTTTATATATATATATATATATGTATGTGTGTATATATATATATACTGTAAATATATATATGTATGTATATATATGTATGTATATATATCATATCATATTTCAGTCTGACAGTACACTGCACTGTACATTCTGCAGGTTAAAGCACCAGCATGTTCTGCTCCGTTGACAGTTAAGGAGACCAGAGGGGTCAAAAGCCAAAGGAGTTCTTCACTTCCTGAATTGAGGGGATGTGTCTGCGTTTGTGTGTCCTATGAGGTCAGAGGTCAGCTGTTGCTATCACGTTATTACAGGGTGAATGAGTGAGGTCATGTAAACTGTTAGTTTACTGCAGTTTGTTTGCAAACTGCATTCACTTCCTCTTTCGCTTCTTTCTCCCTGACACAACCACGCACATTCGAAATGCATATAAGTGTGGGTGTGTGTGCGTGTGTGAGTGGGTGTGTGCGCGCACACACACACACACACATACTCAAATGTGTTCATCAACACATTGAAAAAACTCTACTGCATCCCAGTACATCATTAACTTTACGCCCACACATGCTCTGCTGCTGAGTTTATATGAGAAACTCCTACAAATCTGTTCTCCCATTTGAAAATGGTAAAAATAATATTCAAAGTTTGTTTCGACTCATATAAAAACCCCAAATGTTGCGTATGTACGAGCATATAAAAGGAAGAACAACGTTTGTTTACCCACATAAAGATTTTCTTTGACCTGTGAGATCATGGGTTCATTTTCTTTTTCTTTTTTTCCCCTAAATATACAACATGACTATATAGCAATTTAACATCTTGACTAAACATAACTAGCTGTATATGATATTTTTATAAATATGTTACATCTCAGGAAGTATTGAAAAAAACAACAATAACAAAAATAAGGTGCAACAAACAAAACCTTCCTCCACAAACACTTTTTTGAATACACATAAATTACATTAAATTATTATTATTTTTTTAAAAAAAGCTTTGATCTGTATTTCAATAGCTGCACTGAAATATTAACAGCTAACTGTTGCTACACTGAGATTTTCTCAGTCTACCTCACGTAGCACAAAGTTGTAATAGAAGCCAATGCAAAGACTGTTTGTCGACGAGCGCTGCTGCACTCACACACATGTACAACAAGTCCCTAACTCCTGGATGCGTTATATAATATCTTAATGTACTTCTGTGTGTATATAGTGTAAAATGTGTTATACAGTATATGTCTACACACACACCCTTGCACGCACACACACACACACACACACACACACTCATACAGACATGCACACATGCGCACACATATGATACAGTAGCTTCAGTAAAGAACAACAGTACAGTGTTATTTTATCCTCCTCTCTCGGGGGTCTCTGCTTAAACCTCAAAACTCAAAACTCAAACCTCAGCTCTGCTCGAAAAAGCCGCGTTGCAAAGAGGACAAACCTGCTGGTTGTGTTGGAAATGAGACGTGAGTGGCACTGTGTTGTCAGTTTGCGTTTCAGTTAGCTTATCCTGAGGTAAAAACATTTTGTGCAATGCTTTAAAAAAAAACCCAACAAAAAACAGACTGCTGACTCGTAGCAGAGCAGCCCTGTGCCGGCTTCACCCTCCTCACTCACTGTGTGTGTGTGTGTGTGTGTGTGTGTGTGTGTGTGTGTGCTGTGGTGTATCAGTGAGGTCATGTGACTGTGATCTTCTGCTAACTAAGTTCACATGCAACTATTCTGCATTTTATTAAATGACACGGTGACTGATCAGAAAACAGACACTGATGCATCACGGCCAAAGCTACAGGAGAGATCGATTAAAAAAAAACAAACAAACAACTAATCTATGAAATGAATTGATAAAAAATTGTGGAAAATAGTGACGTGTTTATCATGATTTCCAATTCATCCGATTACAGTCCAAAGCAAAAAGTTGATACGCAACACTAAAAACTAAAAATCAGTTATGTTTGGGCCTTTTCTTTAACGTTAGTCAATAAGTTCACTAATGCTCCAGTATAATGTCTATCTATGTTGAAATGTATTTACTGCTTATTTACAGTCGCTATAAATAACACTTTTCCACGATGTGTCGTGGATCTGAGCTGACACACAAACAGAAGAGTTACAATCTTACAATCTGCCCGCACTACTCTTCAACACAACACGTTGGGACGTCGATGCAGAATAGTTGTGTACACATGTGCAGTCATTTGCAGGAGACTGGGCTGGAATAGGATTGTGAGTCCCAGACAGAAATCTGACCTTTGTGACCCTTTACTCTCTCTGCATGCTGTCATACCGGCTTGTAAGACGCCACTGCGAGTGCACAACAGTTGGGACACCGCAACGTGTAAAGGAAACAAAAACAAACAAAACAAATGCAGTCGGAGCAGTGCCGTCTTTGAGCTAAGAATCACCAAGGCGCATTGTTTCTGCACGTTGGATGGAAAATAATGGTGAGAAAGGCAGTGACTGTACTGGGTGAGTGTGTCATGGTGAGACCTGGTGTGTTGCCTGTGTATTGTCGACATGTGTTGTAAAAAAATGCCCCAGTATATTCTTAGTCAGGTGACAGCGGCTGCATACACACACCTCTGAGCATGCATCATGCGTGCTGCAGTAGGCTCACATTGGTTATGGTGACACAGCACCCATATACAGCAATCAAGATAATGCACATGTGCATAACACTTTCCAAAAGAAAACCAAAAGCACAAAATGAATACAAAACAACAGCAGACCAATGATGACATCAAAAAGGTTGTTGTAGAAATATCAGCTTGAGAGGGTGTCGGGGGGAGGGGCTCGGCACGGGGACCAGGAAGCTTTTAGTTTGATTTAGCTCCCCAACAACGAGCGCTTGTTTTTGAGTTTGTCATTTTTTCTTTTCTTTTTTTAGACTGTTTTTTTTGTTTGTTCGTTTGTTTGTTTGTTTGTTTGTTGGGGAAATGTCTCTGTCTTTTCTCTCTTTTTTTCTTTTAGTAGGGCGTGAAGCGACTGTACCCTCCTCTGTATAGGCTAGCCTGCAACATCAAAGATGAAAAAGTACCAATCAGTATTCAAGTGACAGCTGGAGTCGTTTCTCTTTCTCCACAAATTTCCTTCCTTTTTCCCATGCAGCTTGTTTAAGTTGATCATACTAATATTGGAATAATGGTTTTCATCTGGGTTTGACGTCTTAAAGCCAAATATACCACTGAGGGTGTGTGTTAGGAACAGGGTCGCCACGACGTGCGGTGGATTTGGAGCTTAACTGGTGACGTTTATTTATTTTTTTCATATAAAATGAAAAGGAGGCACTTTCTTCGAAACGCAGGGGCCTGATCTTATGTATTTTCTTTCATTTAATCCATTAAGCCATAAATTTGGACATATTGCGCTTTCAGCTCGTCTCACAGGAGGAAATCCATTCCGGGCCGCGACAATGCGAGCGATGCAACCGGAGCAGGATGAGTTCAGAGAGGTTTAATCACAGCGCCTTTTCACGACGGCCAGAGGGGTCTGCACCTTTCTGAACGGGCCAAGCACCACAGGATATTAGCCCTTCCATTTAGCACCATGCTCAAGATAACTGGGGCAGACTCACATAAAGCATGCACGCGGCCTATGCATGCACACCTGCACATGCACACACGCACACACATACACATCTTTCGGTGGCACCACTGGAATTAGGAAATCAGACAAACTCCAAAGGCTACTAAAATTCTTCAAAGGCTAATTTTGCTGAATCTGGCAGAGCCCTCTTCCTCGTACAAAACTCTGAGCTGGAAATGAGAGGAGGAAAAAAAAAAGTCCAACCTCAACCTCAGAGGAATTAATTATTGTGAAGCTTTTAAATACAGAAACGACTCGTCTCTGCTGCAGAACCATGAATCAAATATGATAAAAGAATAAGGAACCAAACTGGTCTGTTCTCTTTACTTCACCAGCTTCTTTAATGTTGGCTTCATCTCCCAGTGGCCCCCCGTTCAGTCAACACACACACACACACACACGCGCACACACACACACACCAGCCTGTGTTAGCTCCCCGAGCTCCCAACACACACGACATTAGCTGTAATATTTTTAGGGGCCCTGTCTTCGACTTTCATCCAGAGGACGATTAAAGTGTCAGAGAAATGGAAGGAAATTTGGAGGAAAAAGAAGAAAGAATTAAAAAAAAGAAAAGAAACATTCAAGCACATTTTTTAATTAAGTAAATGAAGAGGAAAAAGAAATGTCTTAATTAATGAAAGCTTTTAGCTAGCAGCTGCACCGGGGAACTGTACGCTTTTCTTTTCCTTTTTTCTTTTCGCATGCATGCCGGAAAATATCAGTCATTTCTCAGGCAGCGAGCAGGACTCTGATCAGGGGGGAGGGTGAGACGCCCCCGTCCTCTGTCTCTGTCTCTGTCTCACTCTCTCTCTTTCTGTCCCACGGCACAATGCTGCATGCGTCTCACGGCCCTTAATGTGTAGGTTTGGTCTGTGAGCTCGGCCCCGTCCCCCTCATCATCAGAACACAAAACCAAAGGAAAACCCAAAACAAAAGACGCTCTTTTATTTGTCATCACTTTTCATCTTTGATGTTACAGTGGCTGCAAAAGCTAGCTAAAAACAGACATTAACAATTCAACGTCATCCCGTCAGGTTTGGCATGGATGGAAAATAGAGATGAGGCAGCTCAGCCTGAGCCGAGCGATGCAGAATGAACAGAAAGCTGGAAATGTTGTTATGTCAAAAGAAACACACACACACGCACACACGTACGCACAAAAACCTGCAGTGATGGTTCATTCTCATTTCAGGGGGGAACCTGGGTCAAATCAATATTGCATGAGGTGAGCTTGTGTGGCAGGACGTAATGTGTTGCACTAAATGTCGCAGAAATGTAAACATGCTGGGGGTTTACAGTACTGCTCAGCTCCACCAGGGGGTGCCAGAGAGCACAACACAAAAACATAAATCAACAAATGAATAAATTCACAAATAAAGACAGGCGATGGTAGCTACCGTCGCCAGTCTTTATGTTGCGGGTGTGGCTTGTGTGTGTGCTGGCTGGTGTCGTGACGTTTCAGACAGAAACAGGAAGCGGCGGCGGCGGAGGCCTCAGACTCACCATAGTCCCCACGCTGTAGGCGGCAGCCGGGCCAATCGTGTGGTGGTAGGGGTCTGCTGTTGCATAGACTCTGCCATAGCTGCACAGCGGGGGTGGGGGGGGTAGAGAGAACACAGTCATTGATCTATCATTGATGATGCGAGCAGAACAGTTACGTGGCCTTGTTTAATGCTCAGCCCTGCAGTCAGCTCTTTCAAGTCTCCAACACAGGCGGTTATCTCCCTGCTCGGCCTCCTGGGCCCCCGGCATTAGACAAGGACGCTTCAAACAGGGGGAGTTCAAAGGTTGCTACTTGTCTCCTCGTTGTCGTCTTGACGAGGTGGACGGACTCGGTAATGAGTCGCGGAGAGAGGGCGACAGAGAGCAGAGTGGCGAGGAGACATTGGGGTTGGTGCCGCGGGGCTTGGTCTCTCACCCTGGTCTTGTTTACCCCGGCTGCACACTGGGCTCACACCCCTGTCTTTTCATTGTTACTGGTTCGGAACTAATCCTTCCAATTTCCTTCTGAGACAGGACAAGATGTGTCTGCCTTATTTATTTATTTATTTATTCCACTTCACATATTCCTCTATTTACTTTCCCTTTTTTCCCCCCTCCCCTCAATGCCTGCTTGCAAATGAGGGTCTGCATGGAGCAGATAAGGAACACCAAGCCAAGGACTGAGGGCACCAAATCAACCAGGAATAAAAAAGTGGAGCGAGGGAGAAATTCTCCTAAAGGAGACAACAAGATGTACGGCGGAGTTATATAAGATCTAGCAGCACCCAAGGTCAGTGAGCGGGACGTGAAATCAGAAGGGAGGAGGCCGGTGCCATGAGATGGTCAGGAGGAGTCTCCGTGGTCCTCTTATCTTCAGTGAGCACTCAACCCCACAGGCCCCGTAAGGCTAATGTATCTACAGAATGACTCTCGGCGGAGCTGACGACCGGCAGGTCACACCACCCTGTGCGGTGTCAGGGAGCCTCGTCGGGTCCCCACAATGTCTCTTCACAAGGTCTCTGATACATCAGACTCAGCGGTGTGAAGTCAGTTTAGTTACTCAGAGGGCTTTGGGGATGCAGGCCGCCAGCGCCGTCGGCTTTTCACATCATAAATGTTTCATATTTTACAGAGGATTCACGCGCATCGACAATCCCGGCCCCCTCTTTGTATGATTGGCCGACGGCTGCGCGGTTAAACCTGATAAGGTATTGCAGAGACAATGCCGACAAACCCCTATTGATCCAACGGGCCTGACCGCTTATTCAAAAGGAAACAAACAGACAAAGCAAAACAAACAACTTGGCGGCGAATTACATTAAATCTCAGGGAAAAGTACGGGCAAGAGAAACGGGAATTAAATCACTCCGAGGAGGAAAAAAAAAAAAGAAAAAAAAAAGCTGCTGCCGTCCAATTTCTGCTCTCGCCGAGCACGGCTGCTCATAATTCGAGCTGCGGCGAGGCCTGATAAATCTTACATTATCGATATGATCTTCAGGCTCTCAGGCAGGGTGTACGTTATCACAAGTGACATGCTCAATCCTTCCCAGATTAGATTCCCAAACCAGCCCACATCCCGGGCTGATAACGGCTTTCGGGGGCCGAAATGAATCAGCGACGCCTCCTCAAACGGAGAACACCTGAGCCAGAGTGACATCACTCAGAAGTGATAGAGTTCCTGCCGGTCCATCTCTCTCTCTCTCTCCCTCGCTCGCTCTCTCTCTCTCTCTTTCTCTCTCCGTCTGGCTGCCTGCCTTCCACAGACCTGAGGCCATTCATAAATACTGCAGTGATATACCCGCTCTCCCATCGCAAGTCCAGAGTCACGACATATATCACTGCGTTTCTCATCCAGTCCAACAAGGTTAGTCTTTTTTTTGTGTGTGTGTGTGTGTGTGTGTTCTTTAGCTCTGGGCTAAAAGGAATGCGGCGGTTTGCCTAATAGATAAGAAAAACCCCAGGAAAACCAAAAATAACCTATAGTGAATATTATAAAGCGCTGGCGAAGCGGCCCCTCATTCATCACGCACAAAACTCCCTCAGTGACGACGCCTGGTGAGGAACACACTCAAGTCGTTATGGTTACCGACACATTCCAACACCTGGTCCTGATCTGATGGAGACATGATACACTCATCTCATGTCAACATGCTAATATTGTTCTGATGCCTCTGCAGCTTCTCCAGCACAAACTCATGACGTTTTCATTTTTTTTTTCTTTTTACTGGATTTGAGCTGTGGGCATAAAAGAAACACACTCAGGAGGACACAGAGACTCACAACACAACGCTCCTGTATAGATCCTGAGGTTTCTATGCAGCAGAACCGTTAACTATGAGACATGAGAGTGGATGAGGTCTCACCTGTCACTGTAAGCGGCGGTGGTGGTGGGCTGGGCAAATCTGTACGCTGCATAACCACCCTGTGGAAACACCAGAGATTAATCACAACACGCACAACAAAGACTTCACAGTACAAACACAAAACATGTCACTGCGCAGTGTTCTGTTCATCTGCCCACGTCCCCGCGCTGCAGCTTCCCTGTCCGACACCAGAGGGAGCTGTTTGATATATGGTGTGTTGGGCAGGCGGTGCGATGGGGGGGTGGGGAGGGGGAGGGTGCAGCGTATCTGGGGGAAGCCAGTTATTGTCACACTGGAGTTTTAATCCCAGGAGCAGCAACAGCATAACAGAGGCCATGTGAGCTCAACTCCCCAAATTCACTCCATTTTCCGGGCCGAGGCTCCGCCGCTGCATTATTGAAGAGGCCCCTTTTCCCGCCGCACGACCCCCTCGGCTCACAAATGAAGTAGGCAGGCAGAAGACGGCCGGACCGTCGGGGAGTCAGGACCGCCGTATTCATTTGCCAGAGTGGGAAAGGAATTAAAGACCTCATTGTGGAGTGCCGCTATTACTCTCTTTGAAAAATGAAGCTGTTCTCCCACTGTTTTTCTATTAGTGCCAGCAGAGTGTGTGCCCATCTGCGCCCATACGGAGGATAGGTGGCGTTTAATAATGCATGTTTTCATTCATTTTTAACTCGCTGGGGAAGACGTCCGATGGCGAGCGGCAAAGAGAAGCACCGGTGTGATGATGGTGGCCGCGGTCGGCGCATGAAATCAGGTCGGGGCAACATTTGGATCCCAGTTCGCCCCCTCCCCCCCTAAAGTTTTCCCACGGGGACAGGAAGTCGCAGTAGTTGAGGTAGATGACTTCCTGTGGGACGGCCATGCCCGGGGACTGTGCTGATTACGGCAACAGCCTGAACAAACACGCCCAATAAATCACTCTCCCTCTTTGTCAAATCCTGCACACAACAGTGCAGCACATTTGTTATTTTGTCGTGCCGAGGGTGCGTGTTTGCACGTTCAGCTATGTGCGTGTCCACACAGAGGCGCCACGCATGCATATGTATAAGCACATGCAGCACACGTGGCGTATATTTATATACGCATGCATCCAATTCCCTTTTCTGCTAATGTGTTAGCGGGTCGTTTATTTCCAGAGGGAATCTCTGACACATCAGCTGATTTGGAACACAAGCCAGTGTCCACTGAATGATTGTGAAGGACACTGAGGACTAAGGGACAGCTTCCTTCTGGCCGCTGGAGACCTTCTCCCACACTGAGCCAGCGTGAAGCAGTGCAGCGGCCAGCGCCAAAGCTAATGGCGGTGAAACACCGGGGGCCGGCCTGACGGCTTGAGTGATGGAGCGACCGGGCCCGGCGCCGGTCAGAGGCACTGGGCTGCAGGACTTAGCTGGAGGTGGCAGAAGGACTGTGAGAGATCAGTCAAAGCACAGCCTCTGTGGTGGTGGCAGTGGTTGTAGCTACAATAAAAGCCAGTGAAATACAGTCCTATCATGTGGGCTGCTGTGTGAGTCATATATCACTGGGTTTCGCCGCTTTGTTCCCAGACACCAGTCGTCGCCCGGGTGAGTGAGAGGCAACTGTCACTGCCGCCGTGCCCCCGCTGTCATTTTGCTAGCAGCGGAATCAAAGGGACAAATGACATCCCCCCCGCAAACATTTGGACTGATGTCAGAGCGGGGCGGCGTGGTAATTTCAACATTATCTCCCAAGCATCCGAGCTTCCTCTGTGAAGGGCGACGTGGAGCGGGGCCAGGCCCCGATGTGACCCTGCCTGCACAGACAGCTCCAGAGGGACAGCTAATCCCTTTATCTTCTGCCGCTCCTCTTATCTCCCACATGGTGATGGCTGGAAGGGAAGCGGCTCCACTCTGGCCGGCCCAGACCCCCCGGGGCAGGGGTATCCCAGCCAAACCATGTGACCGTACACAGAACGACCCCGAGCAGGAGAAAGACGCGGCGAGAGCTGCACGAGACAGGAAGAAGTGACCTGACTTGACATGGGACACTGAACGCAGCTCTGCCTCTTTGCCAAAGGCTGATCTTATCACAGAGGGGGGGAGGATGGAGGCGAGGGGGGCGGGGGGAGGAGGAGGGAGGCGAGGGAGGAGCTGTGGGGGTTTTAGATTTTGTTGTCAGGTTTCTTGGCACAGCAGACAGAGACCTAATCGACACGGGCTTGGCAGCGGGGCTGGGAGAACGCTGGGGGCTGAGGAGATCACGTTCATGTCTCCGGGGCCCCGTCTTTTTGTCTGCTTTGCTTCTGTTTCATGGAAGCAGGAGAGAAGGAGAAGCCAGGGGTACTTACATAGATCTCTGCACCATAGAAGCCATCTTGGTACACCACCCTGCGAGATGAGAGAGCAGGAGAGGAGTGTTAGTTACGCTGGCCGACTGAATCTCAGCACCAGACACTGTTCCTATTTCAACCGTTTGTAGGTGTGCGGGGGGGCGGGGGGAGGTGGGGGTGGGGCT
>JAFBJQ010001142.1:16408-32591 GCA_016785345.1 Trinectes maculatus
GGGGGGGGGGGGGGGGGGGGGGGGGGGGGGGGGGGGGGGGGTCAGCTCCGAGCTGCTGTACTGTACTGCACCGCAAATAATGAACGACACATTCAAGTGAAAAGTGCAACCGTTTCACATCCGCCTCCAATTTTCTGCTCTGCTAAAATTGTTTGTCTTTCCAGTTGCTGCAGTGTTGTCAGGAGGGCGGGTGGGGGGGGTGGGGGTGGTGGTGGTGGAGGGGGGAGAGGAGGGGAGGGGGGGCAACAAAAAGAAGGCAGCGAAGGAGCTCCGTCACATGACTCCACCATATAAATCAACCAGCTGCCATGAGTGGCAAAGGGCCCCGGAGTGGGAGGGAGGGGAAGGGGGGGGGGGGGGGTTCCAGTCGCAGTCTCTCTGCAGTAAGATGGATCCTGATCTAATCACAGATAGACAGTTATACTGGGCCCTCAGCCGGCCCTCAGCCGGCCCCCGCCAGACCTCTCCCACGGCCACACAGACCACCGCTGATAAGACATGAGTGTAAGGCAGCGCCGCGCAAAGCCAGGAGATCAGCACCGGCCTGCTCACAGTCCAGAGAGATCTGCCCAGTAATACTCTGTGTACCGCTGTGTACCGCTGTGTACCTCTGTGTACCTCTGTATACCACTATGTACTGCTGTGTACTGCTGTGTACTACTGTATACCGCACTGTGTACTGCTGTGTACCACTGTGTACCACTATGTACTGCTGTGTACTGCTGTGTACTACTGTATACCGCACTGTGTACTGCTGTGTGCCTCTGCATACCGCTGTGTACTGCTGTGTGCCTCTGCATACCGCTGTGTACTTCTCTGTGTACTGCTCTGTGTACCTCTGCATACCGCTGTGTACTTCTCTGTGTACTGCTGTGTACAGCTGTGTACTGCTCTCCCTGTGGCTTTGTTAGCTCCTCTGTCAACAAACAACACATGTGCAAATACCAGGGCGGCCATCTACATGTCCACACACCAACAATCATGACAAGTATCATTAGTCAAATAAACGAGTGACGAAACGCGACTGAGGGCGAAACATCAAACCACTTCACTTCACCTGTGTAAAGTAACGTAGCATAACACACACACAAATATCTCTCCGATGAAATTCTCCTGTTGACTGCGGCAAACTAAATTTAGGTACAAGTAACAAAAAGTAGAGTACACAACAACACATAGACACAAAGACGAATCAGACTTTCAGATTCAGTTCTGAGATTCAATACTCACGCTCCGTAAGCAGGGATGGGAGGCGGCGGCGGAGCTGTGCGGAACGTGTTGTACACAGCCCGCCCCCGACCTCGCAAGTGGGCACCCCTATAGGCCACCGTGGCTCCTGTGGCGGGGTAGGGAAACCCTGTTACTGTGGGAGGAAACACACAACAGAAGAGACAATGACTTTCAGAGAACATCCTCGACTTGGCATTGCTTACCTTATGACAGAATACATTAGAGAGAGACGTGTGGCACTGCGCTCCCTATGACAGAATGCATTATGGGGGAGACAAGGAAACAATAGATTTAATCTTTTCTAGGTGCGCCTCATCGAGCACTCTCCCCTTTCCCAGCTCGCTGCTTTGTGCCGTACTCAGCAAGGATCCACATTTGCTGTACGCATCCTTTCCCGATGCCTGGCGAGGGGCAGCCTTGAAGCATAGGCAGGTAATGGATGCAATACCACTAGTTTCGCACCGCGGCTTTTGCATAGTTTAGACACAATGGGCTAGCAGCAGCAGTGGGAGGGTATGGGGGTGGGGGTGGGCCGGGGACACAGAGGGCGTTTCTCTGGGTTGGGTAGAGACGAACGGAAGGTGAAGGTTGTTGAACAACCTGACTAGATGTTCAGAACTTCCCCAAGGGGGAGATGGAGCAGATGGGCTGGACGGCCGAGGCCCAAACCTCAGTGTGACCCCCCCCACCCGTCTCAAGACCCACCTGGGACCATCTGTAGCCAATCACACAGCTCCACATGTCCTCTGCTGACAGCCAGCAGAGGATCATGGTGGGCAGGTCGGGGTGAAAGGCTTCGGGGTGAGTAGTTAGAGGACGGGACATGTGATCTCAGCGCTCTACTTAACCTTCAATCAGTCCAGAGGCGTCTGATTAGCAGCAGGTGCATACAAACGTCTTTTCCAGCAATCGACCCCCCCCCCCCGTCCCCGCTGCTCCTCACCCTCTCTCCTCCCCCAATGGCTACTCCATCACAGCACCCATCTCCATTACTCTTCGTCCCCCTGGACGCCTCTTCATCACCCCCTCCCCTCACCTTCTTCTTCTCCCTTCATTTCCATGTTGATGTTTTGGGTGAATTCATCACAGACCACTTTGGGGGCAGTTCCAGTCAGCGGCTGCTGCGTGACGGGGAACACGGGTTCATATCGTGTATCTGCAGAGTTTCAGATGAACCTGCTGCCACAGAGGGACGGCGGCCGGTCGCTTACAATCACAGATAAACCGCAGAGCAATGAAGATCCATGGCCGCTCGTACACGTTCAGTGGCGTGTGGGTTTCTGCCTGGGGAGTGGCGGTCAGGCGCCACTGGGCCGTGCGCGGCGTTCACCCCGCAGGTGGACAAAGCCATTGAGCGTCCTAATGAACGATGCACGCGCTCGTCCCGCTGCGTCAGTGAAGCTGACAGGGAGACAGATTAGTGGTGCTTTTAAAAACACAGAGCGCCAGGTTTAATGTCTTCTGCCATTAGCATCACGCTCCATTAGCGGGTCCGCACACATATTCAAACTCGCCGTCTCATTTGGCCAGGCAACGCCCACACGCCCCCCCCCCCCCCCCCCCACACACACCCCCCCCCTCCACACAGCCACCTAGGTGCAGTGCACTTTGTTTGCTGCCAGTGTACCAATAGACTGCCCCCCCCCACCCCACCCCCCCAGTGATTTATAATGCTGACCTTGACATTTAAATTAGTCTCTGTTTTGGAGCAGTGTACATCTGAGCGCAGTTGCTAAAGGGCAAAAACTATCTTTTTTGATACTTTCTGAGGTGTGTGTGTGTTTTTTTTTGTTACCCTCTTCTTAACAAATCACAACTATTTATTGGCCTCGCAAAGTCCAATTGCTTCTTTCTTTCTTTTTGGGTACATTTGTATGCAATATGCACGCACTGATGTATGTGAATGTAAACTGGTAATGAGTTGGCGATAGGCTACACTGCTTCAATAATAACCCATAAATCAAAGGCACTGTCACACCTTAGTAAGCCCATGAAAAGCAACAACAGCCACAACAGTGTATGAGAGCACAAACCTGCTCCAGCCACCAAAGTCAAACACCTTTTCCGGGAGGGGGTCTGGAGAAAATATGAGTTATGTGCTAGAGGGCGGCGGGGTCACGCTGCACCTCATATGTCATATGTGTCAACTTGAAAGAAGCTCAATACCTGCAGAGCCAGTTGGACCTGAGGTAATCCAGCTCTGTGCCAATGATGGGGTCATAACCAGCTCCCATAAAGAAAGATCTGATTTTCCACAAGGTTGAGCTCTCTAATACTTCCTGCTCAAATACACCGGGCGATGAACACTTAATCCACGCACTGGGGACCCAAAACAGCTTCATCTAATCAAGAGTCTGGAGCTTAATTACCCCCCTAACGTACACTCCAACAACGAGAGGATCTGTGTCGACATATATTAACATGGCAATTAGCCTTTCTTCTCTGTCATTTACGCAGCTGCTTCTCAAGACAACTCCACCTTTTGTCGGAGAAACCATGAGGCGGTGAAGGAAAGTCGAGTCCTCGCCCTCTGTTCGCCCGCGGTTACGGACCACGTGAGGGGTTTTCACCCAACACAAAAGCTTAACCAATTATTTTTAACAATTGCAGTAAAGTTCTGCTTCTGAACATCCGTCTTCTTTATCTCTATCAGTTCTTCATAAAAACCTGTGTAGGGGATTACATGGAGGTTTGTTTAATGCGTCTGAATAAAACCTGCTTCATTTATGTCAAAAACAATACACAAAACTAAATTAAAGCCAGGAGCGACGATATTCTACATACCTACACACTGTACACACCTGCTCAGTGTGTGTACAGGCATATGTCTACATGTCTGACTGCGCCAAAGAAATGGCCCACGACAAACACGGCCAGATGGTTGCTATATTGTATAGTGAGTGGATGAGGAGCAGGGCTATGGAGGAAGAAGGCCTACCAACTCTCCCATACACCCTCCGCCCTCCCCCCCACCATTCCATCAGGAGGAGGAGCCAATCTACCCTGGAAGAGGTTAAGAGCGGCGAGCTGGTGTGAGGCGCTCATCCGTCATTCTCCTGAATGGGTTTTGAGGACAATAAACCTGTAGCGCCAGGACGAATGGAGACGAAGTGTGCTGTCACCAAGTGGGGATTTATGGCGCCCAATTTTACTGATCTCCTGCACAGAAATGAGGACTGATAAACAGTGATTAATCGCCTTTATATCCCATTTCACTGCCACCAAAACTATATGAACTGGAGATATGATGATTTCTCCTGGAACCCCATTCTTGGTTTTGTTTTTTTGGTTTTTTTGGGTGGGGTGGGGGTGTTCATACAGCTGGGGTGAAAGCTGGAGATGATGAGTGGGTTTTTTTTTTGTTTGTTTTTTTAAGCTAAAACTGCCTTTTCTGCTCATTAGGGTTTTGTTTCAAAAATCTCTCTCTTATTTATGTTTCCCATCTTCCCAGCTGGCAAGCATATGTTGTCGTTTAGGCCTGGCAAACTCCAGCGCCATGTCAAGACGACTTGAAAAATTAGCAGCCAATAAATCACCCGGCCCCTCCTGCTTCCTCTGCCTGGAGTGGTGGACCACACTCCCTCTGATTTATGAGATGATTTGGGAAGTGTGCGAGTGTGTGTGTGAGTCTGCGAGTGTATTATGGAGAAAGTGCGTATGAAAGAGGCGACACGTATTAGTGTCTGCGTTCTCCATAGGTTATCTATTTCTGTATGCTGGAATGCCTTGGTCTGAGTGTGAAAGCAGGGCAGGGGAGAGCGTTGCACTGTGTGTGTATGTAGGTCAGTGAAATGACTGTTAACAGAACGTGGAGGTATTTAACGTCCAGACTCTTAATTCTACCTGACCGATAATTTATACCTTTGATCATTTGCTCGCGTCGATGGAAGCAGCGTGTGTATGTTTGTTTGTGTGGGTAATTATCAGGGGAAGATGTCAAAACCAAGGGAACGGTGGGGTGGGGGGTGGGGGTGGGGGGGGAGTAGATGGGAGGCAGGAGGAGGCATGGAGGGGTGAGGGGTTGGGGATGAAATAAAAATGATAGATGACTGCTTTCTGTCATGGACAGTTATTTAGAGGTTCGCCGTAAAGCTGTCCGGGGAATGAACAGATTTTAGTCTAATGAGCAGAAAGGAAAGCCGTTAAAGTGGCGCGATGTGCTCAGCACTTCTTCCAAATGAAATAGTACCATTTCCCCCTCATTAAAATGCAAAGGGTTCATATAACATACAGCAATAAAGCTGGCATGTTGAGGCACAGAGAGATAGGGGAAAACCCCACTGAGCTCATCTCGCTCCTCCATTACGGAGAGCAGAAGGAATAGGGGCCTTCGACAGGGTAGGTGCCAACAATATCGCTCACTCAATCTCCCTTATTCGGTTAGCTCTGTAAAAGTCAATCTGGCGCACTTGGCAAATCCATCCACAGCAGCAGCCTCCACAATCTGATAACAGTTGCAGGGGCGCTTGCTCTTGAAATCATTTTTTTTTGCCCAGCTTTACAGTCGCACACCGTGCAAACAATGGCTCAGGCTCCTTCAGCCACTCGGAGAGGCTTGGATCATCCACTGCTTATCTGGGCCTCTCTCAGATTCACTTTGATTCGCGGGGAATTTCATGTTCAGTAGGTTCAGCATGGACCTGATTGTGAAGAGTCAGGGGTCAGATTGGATTGGCTGCGGCTGGCGGTGGCCTCGGGAACACTCGCAGCGCCGGTGGTGGAAGGTAAAAGTGGAAAACGCTCAAAATTAAAAAGCAGAGTCTGCAGGTCTCTTACCCGCATACAGTTCAGGACCATAGACAGCTCCCACCACCGGATTCAGCTTCCAGCCTGGTCAACGGAGGAAAAACTCGACTGACAACAGGAACGACATGATACATGCATATAATATTCCAATGTTTTGTTACAGCGTCGATCACTCACCGTTTGTGTAAGGGTTGGCCACTTTTTTGTTTGTCATCACTCGTGCTGTTGCATTGTTCACCTGCTCAAACCAAGAGGACAAAGGACCCGTGATTCCTGAACTCCACATTTAACATTCAGATAAAACACAACACAGCATAAGAGACTAATCAATAAATGATTGTGTGATTAGGTTTTGTTGCACTTGGCACCTGTGTGAAATTATTCATCCATTCATGTAAAGACATAACTGAAAGGCGGGCAAGCATGCACCAGTCTCCCACAGGTATGATTAAAAAAAAAAAAAAGAACATTCTCCAAAATCAGTTGCTGGATAAACAAATGGTTTCCAAAAGAAACACACGCACACACACACACAAAGTGCTTTGATTTTCTTCTATTGACTTAAGGAGAGTGACTGAGCGGGGACTCGGCTCATCATCAAACGAGAAGGGAATTAGAGCAAGCGCCTGTAAACGATGGCGACAGGGGAATGCAGGTCGTCCCCGGTTGGACAGGAACCCAGGGGATGAGAGCATGCGTTCATTCTCATTGTCAGGCGATGATGGACAACTGGCGTGTCCGCGTTGACACATGTGAATCGTGCATTCTAGTGGGAACAAGTTATATGCACCATTATGCATGCATGCATCCAGACACACACACACACACACACACACACACTCAGAGAGATGCAGATAACCCATTCACACAAACAGCGTCGGAGGCAGCAGGCAGGAAGCAGGAAGCAGGAGAAAAGGAGGAAGAAGGGAAAATGAAAGCACCTCTATTTTGCGTCCCTCTACGATTGTACCGTTTAGTTTCTCCCGTGCACGATCAGCATCTGTGCTTGTTTCGAAAGTTACAAACCCAAAGCCCTGAGAGCGCCACGTTAGCCACGAGTGGAGAGAGAGGTTGGACACACACACACACACACACACACACACACATTCAGAGGGGAAAGAGAGGGGAAGGGAGGAGAGAAGGAAAAGAGGTGAGAAGACAGGAGTAGGTGAGCAGCAGAGTCGAGTTGTAAGCAGCCAGATTAATTAGAGGCAGTTAGTGAGGCGTCAGGAAACAGAAGCAAACAGAGAGATCTGACGAGGAGAGGATCCCGCTGACGTGACCTCACACAACAACGCCAACAAACCTGCCCGCTTTACCCAATTAAACAGCACCGCGCCGGTGCCAGGGGTGAATGTCAGGAAGCAGCGGACGCAAAACATTGTGTTAGCTGCCATAACAGTCGTATAATTATCTACACAACTTGAGCAGCGCGGCCTTCGAGTTTCTCTGATGAATTCTCCACAGAGACGCGGGAACGTGATCTCTGACTGTTTCTAATCCACTGCACCGGTTAAGTAGGACGTTTCTATAGGAGCGACATCACAACAGGGCGAGGGGGAGGGGTGGGGGGGTTGGTGGTGGTGGGGGTGAGATTGGTGTCACTGCACATTCCATACCTCTGTGATCGAGAAGAGCAGAGATGTTGACTTTAAACCCTGACCAAAATACACCCAACCTCTCATTTCCATCCCCCCTCCCCACCTCCCCCCTCTCGCCGCTCTCTGTCTCCCCCGCTCCCCTGGGGGGTTTGTCACTTCCTTGAGTTATGTGGACTGGGATACTGGACCTGAGCTCGATAGCGGACGCATTAAGATATGCTGGCCAAACAAGTCCCATTCCTTTGGTTTCTATATATACTTGTGGAGGTACGAGCAGGGGGAGAGGGAGCGTGGCCGGCGCTGGCTGATAATTGCTTGAGGATGTAATACATGTGAGAGATGGCGAGCGGTGTGATCTTGTATGCATACGCACAATCTCAGCGCTGCTATTCCCAGCATAAATAACACGGGACCTGTCCTTGGGGAAAGAGAGATAAAGAAATAAATTCAAAAAAAAAGGAACTGAGGGCAAAATTAATCCTTTGGACATTCACCCAACTGTGGTTACCCCCCCCCCCCCCCCCCCCCCCCCCCCCTCCCTTCCCCGCCCCTATCTTTTTTTTTATCATGCACAAATAATTAGCTTACAAGAGGGGAGAGTGGAGACACCATTTTTCAAAGGAGACAAACATATTGAATGCAAATTGCCAAAGCTTCATAGGAAATAGATTGTTTATTAATGGCCTGGTAGGTTCATTATATAGCGCGTAGGGTGCGGGAGGGAGCGAGGGAGGGAGAGAGAAAGGCATCATGGGTAATGGCTTTGTAGGGCACAAACAATAAATGCTTGTTACGGCGGAGGAGGCAGGTTTATCCGGTGCTCAATCTTGTCTAGCGGGGGTGGGGTGTGTGTGTGTGTGTGTGTGTGTGTGTGGGGGGGGGGGGGGGGGGGGGGGGGGGGGGGGGGGGGGGGGCGGCTGAGTGCAGCGGCGTCGCCTGGTTCCTGAGCTCCCTGCATGCCTGCATACGAGCCCAAACTACTCCCAGGTATGAATGGGAATCAATAGTATTCATGCCTCAACAGGCAGCCGGGGAAGCTGTCTGCGTTATGAATGGAGAGCTCTGGAGCTTAGTGCACTCCATTAAATGAACAGCTGGATGAGGAGCACTCGGCTGTTCACACCTCCGCAGGCTTCACCTGTCCATGGTCGCTGCTTAGGAGACTGATACCGCAGTGCCGTGGCGGCGCTGTGGCGGCGCTGTGACGGCGCTGTGCCTCGTTTTTTCCCCACCACCTCTTTTTTGGTAACAAGTTCAAATTAGCACTGAAAAACATCTGCACATGATCAAAGTAACGTTTCTAATATATTAAAGCCGAGGTGTTTGATTTCCTGTTACACAGATGCAAAGTGCCATTTGTCTAAAGCCTATTGAAACTATTAAAAACGCATCAGCAGGTCACAGCGTTGCACCGGGTAACGTGCTCTTTCATCAGCACGAACACACACATGGTGTCGTTTATTATTGACTCACACACACACACACACACACACACCATCCTGCTGCCAGAAATACTCAAACTCAGACTCTTTTTCCTTTTCAGACCCGTTTCACTTATTTTAGGAAAAGTGGAAATCAGAGATTTACATCTGCAGCAGGACACGGTGGGTTTAGGACTGAGAGAGAGAGAGAGAGAGAGAGAGAGAGAGAGAGAGTGAGAGAGAGAGAGAAACACCTTCATGGTTTCGGCTGAGTTATGGGATTCGTTGGCAATAAGAAAATTATAGAATAATACCAACCTCAATCTTTTTACTGGCTCGTTTAAAGCAACGCTCTGCAACTTCTGCTGCCAAACGTGGTAATTAATTCTGTTGGGCTCCACGCCCGAGCAGTTCACTGGTTTTCATGTACCGAAAACAAAGCCTATCAATCTCTCGACCGGAGCTCTGACTGCACACTCCAACACACCCAGCGGAAACATGTGCGCACGGCGAATATTCCAACCCAAGCCAGACTTCCTGAACTGGAAGTTTTTATGTTTCCCTGCCTCATGAGCCATTTTAACGGATCTTCTCACTGGGACTGATTCCAGCAGTTTAAGTCACTGACTATCATTAAATTAGGCTCTTTCATCAGGAGATGGCACCCGCTCACCAAATAACAGTGCCGAGCAGGCATCTGGGTGCCGTTGTCCCTGCTCCAAGCCACCGCGCCGTCGGAATGATGTGGTGGCTGCTATCTGAAGCTACAACTGTTGCATAATACTGGAATAATGAAGCTCTGATCGTGGTCAATGTTCGCTGTGTAAACACGTCCATACGTCAACATGTCCAGGACGTTATTCTTATGTCTTTCCACTGAGCGACGCTTATTTGAAAAACATCTCAGAGGACGCCGTTGTTATCAAGAACAAAATGATAAAAGCTGAATAATGTGAAAAACCTGGCTTCAAAGACAGAGGGCTCTCGTCCATAAGCTGAAGACCTGCAGTGTGTTTGTGGATTCAGTGAATTGTGAAACAGCTCAATAATTAATTGATTGACAGGGCTAATGATTCACAACTTGGGTTCGAGCTGCACCTACAAAAACAATGAGGGGTGGGGGGTTGGGGGGTTGGGTAGAGAAGGAGGCATGGTGGATGTATGTCTCCAGGACCAGGCTTAGAGACCACTGCTCTCCACCAGTGTACACACCACACTAATGCCGTCATTAGGAAACAGAAGAAGTACATGGTAATGAAGCAGCTGGCGTTCTAGTTCACTTACCTTGGATCCTCGCTCATTAAAGATAATCTCCACATCTAAAATCTTTCCAAATTGCTGCAGAGAGGAAAGAGAAGGAGAAGAAGAAGAGCGGGGCAGAGACACAGTTAGAAAGCCTCATTGGCTGTGAATTCATGAGAAGGACGAGTGGAGAAAGAAAAACCATTAAGACAATATGGAAATGTTGCTTCGGCGAGGAAATGGTGGTCAATTTGCATTTGTTAGCTCAGCAAACGGTTCTCTGAGCTCAGTGGCCGGCTCATCGCCGCGGCGCCACTGCTCCTGTTATATATTTCAATCAGAAAGTGGAGGCGGGATCACAACGAGTCTGTGAGACTTTATTTGTTTGCTTGTGTTTCAAACGCAGGGGAAAGAAGAAGCATCAGATGATACTTGGAGTTGAGACATGGAACCAGCCTCTTCTTTGTTTGTGCGGCGTCACAGTCAACAGGAGCTCGGGGGTCGCCCCCCCCCCCCCCCCCTTCACGCGCCCCAGCCTTTCCACTGAACAGCCCCTGCCTTTGGATCATCACAAAACCCAGGAATGAAAGTAAACTGTAAGTTCCTCTAATGAGTGGAGTGAGAGCCACTTTTAATTGCTGTCTACAATGGCCGTATTATTTCATTAAAAGTAATTAGCCTGTCAAGCGGTCCGCGTCGCCTTCATTCCGGCACGACGGGGAAGAAATGGGCCTTCCATGTGGCCGCCGCTCGATGGCAATGGATGGATCGTTTGACTGAGCCTCTAATAGGGGTGAGAGGGAGCTGGCTATTATCTGGCTGGAGTGAGTGAGCTTGAGGAGCTGAGGCTTTATGTGTTGGTGAAGAAGCATATGATGCCCCCCCACCCAACACACACACACACACACACACCTGAAAGGGCGACGCAGCGACCTCATCAGACCGAGTTCGAGGAAACAAAAGACAAAGTTATTTCAAATCAAAGCGTCTGTTTCACTGCGACATTCACTCGCCTCTTAGCCAAACGATATTCCATAGATCCCATCCACTCGTCTGCCTCACGCAGCGCTCAGCTCCACCGCTTCTCGAATGGGAAGTGCCGGTTTCGATCGCACACACACACACACACACGCACACATTGACACACGCAGGCATTTGTATCCCAGCGTGATGCCCCCTTCTCGCCTGAGATGACAATGCTTCCCCCGTGCAATGTGCAGATGCTAATTGTTTTAACCGAGCGTAATGGGCTTGTGGCGTCGATTAATTAGTTTCAGAGGAAGTCGTCTTTGTGGATTTCCACATGGCGCTGGGGACCGTTCGCCGCTCACCAGTGATCTCATGCACTTCTGTCCCCACCCACCCCCTCACACACACACACACACACACACAAACAGCTGCATCAGCAGCACCGATAAACAATAGCTTCAATGGGAGGAGTCTTCACAGAGAAGAAAGAGCTGCAGTCTGATCTATGCAACCAGCGACTATAAAACAAGCCCGTATCAATATGCAGATAAAACCTCACAGCAGCAGCTTCTCGTCTCTCTATCTCCTCTGCTGTGATCCAGCTGCAGATCAACCTTCAATCAGGTTTCCACTCCTTCCTGTTCCTTTAAAAAATAAAATAAAATAAAAAAATCCCACACAGCTTCCTGTGCTTTTATTATTAAAGGAATGCGGCGCAAAATCGCTCTGCACGCCTGTGTGGTCCTGTGGCGCCTCAGTGAAACGACTGCAAAACAACAACAACAAAGAAATAAGCCTCCGAGTCGACGCCACGGACGAAATCCACTGCGCCTCCACCTTTTATCAGCGTGAATATCTTCAAGCTGTAACCTATAATTACACTGCAGCAGCCCTGTGTGTGTGTGTGTGTGTGTGTGTGTGTGTTCAGGCAGTCGCGTGGCAGTGGACAGGATGTTCAGGCAGCAGTCAGTGTGACAGCGGGGGGTGCGGGGGGCGGGGGGGAGGGCAGAGGTCCTGATTGCTCGGGGAGATGCTGTGAGAGCCCTTACATGCACTGAGAGAAGCACCACTGAAGAAGCCAGTCGCACAAACGAGGGCACCCTCAAGTAGCACATCACGCCACTGCCTCGCACTCATCTCATCGTGTTTTCACCCCCCCCCCCACACACACACACACACACTTGCCGACTCTGAGAGATCACAGTTTGTAATTACTGATTAAGGTCCTCTGTGGTCGTCCTAATGAGCCCTTCATTTAGCGCCTCGTTAAAGGCTTGCAGGTTTCCCCACACCCGTAACCCTGTGGCGTGCGGGGTGGATCTCGGGCCCTCCCTTCTTGTTTCAAGGTGCCACCGGTGTTGAAAGCGTTACAGTCGTCAGTGGGGAGGGTTGGTCTGCGCTGTGTGGGAGCAGATGGAGCTCCTGGCGGGGCTTAGCCTTCTCTATTGGGCCGCGCTGCACCTCCACTCTCCTCCTCTGTCTTCCCGCCTGCGCGTCTGTGGGTTTCACTCATGCGTAACAGTAATGGCGTATTGAGCCGGTGGCGCTCCAGAAGCCATTAGAGCTGGAGGGATGAAGCTTTCCACACACTGATCACACAAAGGCCCATTGTGGAGGCCATGTCAGAGGGTGGAGCGGACCTGCTATCTTTTTGCCAAGCACTACCCAAGACAATCAATCCCACAATCCTCCACTGTGTCAACCGCCGAGAAGGGGGGGCGGGGGGTGCATGAAACAGGCGGGGGTGGGCAACATGTGGGCGAGGAGGGTGATTGAGGAGGACTGGGGTGGGACGCGATCAATTTTGTATCGTATATCTGCACGCGGTGGCCGGGCGCACAAAGCCTCCGAGCTAATTACCGAGGCGATTTGGATTCCACATGACCTGCGCCGGAGCTGGGAACAATAAAGCCAACAATCAGAGAGAGAGAGCGAGCGAGAGCGAGCGAGAGCGAGCGAGAGCGAGAGCGAGAGCAGCCATGTTGTCTGCAATTGATAAAGCCGCAGCCAGGGCGGTAATTAATATCATCAGCTGGATGTTGTCTTCATAACGATGAGATTTAACGCCTCTGGCTTCTAATGGTCCAATTAGCACATAACATTTAAAGTACATTTTTGGCCACAGTCTCTGCTCAGATCCATTATCGTTATTGAATTTGGGATGTTTGGGTCAATTCTTATTGAGGCTTTTGCGAGACACAAGGGCGAGCTGTTGAAATATTCATTGCCTCATTAATTGGGCCAGAGACAAAGAGAGAATTTCTGCTGAGGACCTTTGGTTTGCTGATATGTAATATTTGTCTGCGGCGCACTGCTGTGTGTGTAACCTCCAAATGGGGTAATCAGGAAAATGGTTTCCTCAGTCCCAATTTCAGCAGACAATTTAATGTTTGGCGATGGTCTAAAAGCTACTTATGAAGCTCCTCCACGTGGATCACATCCTGCACAGAACTCAGAGAAACCTTTTACGTCTCGTGACCGAGACAGAAGAAATCATCCTGTTGTTCAGAACAACGCTCTCCATCCGATTCAGGTCACAACTGAGACGTCGGGACACAAAGTGTGAAATACCATCTTCACTGGTTCCATATCTCAACTCCAGTTTTTTTTCCTCAGCACCTGATTGTGACTGATTTGTCGGTTTTATCTTTTCTTCACTTGTAAAAACTTGTTTTAAAAAAAGGCACTTTTTCTTTCCCCTGACTGTGTAGTTGCTGCTGTAGAGATCATTAATTATGTGCCCGCTGTTGTGAGATTGGGACCCACTGCTAATTCTTCATGGGGCTTCAATAAACCAAAAACCTGTATGTGTGTGTGTGTATGTGTGTGTGTGTGTGTGTGTAACATCATTTCAGGTGCAGATAAAATGTCCTGAACTGTAACTTTTTGTTTGTCAACACAACGCGTTTGTTGTTTTGCTCACGACCAGGTTCAGACCTTGTTGTTAGCGTTAGCGTTGTTGCCGCCTTCTTACATCACAGCAATTAACCTGGCGAGTAGCTTCTATAAAGCTCAGAGGCCAAAGCCCACAGACACAACTAATGAGTTCTCCTCCTCGCTACTCACCCCAAACATTTGCCTCAGGTCCGGGTCCCGGAAGCGGAAGGGAATGTTGGAGACATGTAACCGTTTGGGCTGCTGCTTCTCTGAAGAGTCTGAGTGCTGGAGCTGGAGCTGCTGAGAGCCCTCTGTTTGCGTCACATCATCTGTCTGCCGGAGGGAGACAAACAGAGAAGACACGAGCCTCTCATTAGTTGCTACAGTATACTGGAGCTCCTGGTCTGAGGGGGGTGGGGGGAGAAACGGGTTGGGGGTGGGGGGGGCAGGGTGGGGTTGGGAGGCCTGGCTGACGAACTTACTCGGCATCTGCCATTTTTCAATCGGGCGAGAAAGCCAAAGCGATAAACAGCCGATGACTTATAGTGTCAAACGTGAGGTTGTGCATTACAAATCCGCGTATTAATCTCCTGCACTTAGCTCTTGAGCAACAGCGAAGATTGAAGGCGCTGACAAAAAGGCGTGGATATAGATCCCACAGAGCCCTGACACGTCGAGACTAAAGACACATTATTGGTGACGTTTGCACACAGGCATCGGAGTGCGAGGCCCAGAGCCCTCAGCGCCGTTGTTTCCATCATTATGAGAATGCTATGCTGACATTTCTATATAAATGACGCGTCTGATGTCAATGACAGATTCACTTGTTTCCCGGCGTGACGGCGGTGATGGATTTCGCCGCGGCTGCTGCTGGTGTGTCTGTTTAGATGGACCTTGTTTCTGAGGCAGTTGCTTTTCCTGATGTATTTCCTGTGGACAAACCGTCATTGGTCAGTGGGATAATTTATCCCCTGCTCCACGCCCTGCGGTGGGACAAGTCTATCTCCACCAATCCTCATATTTGTGAGTGTTTTTCCAAAATAAATCAGTTTTTTTAGTCAGAATCTTTGGACCTGTCATCTCTGTGGTTACTGTATGTTTGAGCCCGTAATAACCTGCAGTGCCTGTGTTTGATTTAAATCAATATAGAGCTCATGTACGAACGTGGAAACGTCTCTGTCCAAACAGAACTTCTAATTAACATGTAGCAGCTCGTTTGTTTGAATCACAAACACAGATGCGAACGCTGAGGGAGGAAATGAGAACGAGCAAGAAGAGAGAAAAAAGATGACGATGGTGATGAGTTCAAGTTAAAACCTCAAAACTTCCATCCCAATAAAATCCACTGTCAAGATGGTTCACAACACATGAACTGAAAACATCTGCAGGAGACAACGAACCAAACCTATGTGTAAATGACAGATTTTCAATTAAGTCAGAGATAATAATAATAATAATAATAATAATAATAATAATAATAATAATAATAATAATAATAATAATAATAATAATAATAACTGCATCTGGCAACTACTGTTAAAGGCAGACGTACTAAACAGATGACTCAGCTGTTGTTTGTCAGGAAACATTAGCATGTAAAAACCACAAATTGACATTTTTACTCGTTCCTTTATATACAAATAAAAGGGAGAGGTTCCAGCCGGCTGATTTGTGGCTTGTGGAGGTGATGCAGGCATTGAGATCCAGTCATGGAGAAAATAAAGCAGCGCTGACAGGAGACACGAGGCGAACGGCAAAGACGCGGTGTCAAAACCAGACACAAAATCGTTCGCCTTATTCCCCCTGTGCGAGCTCCACACATCCAGACCTGCCTCCACCTCCACAGTAATTGGCCTAATGACCACAAGAGGTCACTCATCAGAGAGGAAAACACACAAACAACACAAAGATGGTTTTGGAAACAAAAAAAAAAAAAAAGAGGAAGCAGCAGTGCTGAGTGTTTGATGCTGTGGGGGTGGCGTCAGCTGGAGATGGATCAAAATGGACTCAAATGAATCCTGATTTAGTGGCCGGCGACGGCGGGAGGAGACTGAACACAGTGGCTGGTGGAGGGGGGGGGGGGGGGGGGGGGGGGGG
>JAFBJQ010001142.1:32596-77596 GCA_016785345.1 Trinectes maculatus
GGGTGGAAGTGGCAGATATTGAGCAGGGAAGCTGTTTGAATGTGATATGTAAACTGCCGGCTCTCCCGGGAAGCGCTCGGCGAGCACGGCAAACACAGCGCGCGGCGGCCGGGGAGTCACAGACACGGACACAATCTTGTACTGAGATACAGACATGAAAGGAGAGCAGGTTGTCGCCCGAGTACAAACGGTTCAGATGACACACACACACACACACACACAGTGATAACCGTCAGCCTGCTCGCAGGCCGCCGGCCGCTCGCTGTGATACATCTCCCACCATTTAGGAAATGGGGCAGGGATTTATTCATTCCAATTCATCATCACAGTATTATCATTATCATCATGATGGTAATGATGATCGCCTTTATTATTCTCATTATCATAATCACAGTCCCCACTGGAATGGCCGTCATTTATTTGCCTTTTATGGCCCATTCCGAGACGCTGACACGCATTGTTCACGGTGACAGTCGTTTGATTCAAGGTCCCACTCTGTCTCGTCCAGGTGGGACAGGTCGGAGGCCGCTTCCCGCGTCCTGCACCAGCCGGACGGCGTCCAGACCACAGGTTAACAAGTGGCGAAGGACGCGGGCAGTGGCGGTGAATGGTGGCGGGTGGATTAGTGAGGGGCGGAGGGGTCTTAACTCTGCCCTGTCCTTCCACGCTGGAGGTTAATAGCCTGAGTGGCCATGTTGGACTCTGGGGGTGACACGTGGCAGACGGATGCTGGAGGCGCGGATGGTGACGAGGTACCGGAGCCCCGCGGGTCAATCTGTTTCATCGGTCACACATGACACTATCGACCTTTAGCGTATGTTGCCGGACTACTGAGCGCCATCTTCTGTTCACCCGGCTTTTTACAAACGGATTTATTTTATATATCACGGCAGCTTCAGCCGCGCGTTTGCAAACATCCAGATGAACCTTCAGTCCCGCGCTCAGACCGACCCGCACCCACATGTGACACCGGGGGCAAACACACATGTGACGAGCACAAACACTGAACTGCTGACTCCAGAGCAGCCGCGACTGCATCCTGCTAACTCAATAACACGGAGTGTCACTGAGACGCAGGACGACGCTCCCGAGGATCCGACCTGCCTGCTGGTGAGACAGCGGCGTTGCAGTGGAAAATAATTACCTCTGTATTACCATAGGAGGCCACCATCAGCGGCACTTTACTGTCCCGACAGCTGCTGTCACGGGGGGAGGAGGGGGGAGGGGGGGGGGGGGGGGGGGGGGGGGGGGGGGGGGGGGGGGGGGGGGGGGGGAGGATGGATCCAAAACACGGCGTCACTGCCAAAGCCAGCAAACCAGAGAGTGAGAGAGCTGTCAACTCTCCGGCTTCCTGTTCAGTCATCTCTCTAAAAGACTCCCATGCTGTTATTTGCAAATCGCCTGCAAAGTGCTCGGCTCAGCACTTTCCCCTCCTCGCCGAGTGGCATTACACGAGCATAATTGAAACTATCTGATTGGAACGCTGCCAAGCAGGTAGATTACATCCGATTAAATGGGGGGAGATACGGAGTCTTCGCTCACAAGAATTATAATGCCCGAGCTTGAATTCATTATTTCCCTCTGCTCCGCCTCCTCTCTGTGTTGTCTTTCTCTAAAGATGCTGCAAACATTCCATTCTCCATCACTCGCCAGAGCTGCAGGTGTGAGAGGACGAGGCCGCGTCTGCAGACGCCACCCGGCTCATATCGCAGCGTACACACGGCAGATCCCGGTCCAGCTCCGCCCACTCGCAGATAAAACGGACACCCCCCCCCCACCCGTTTGTAATGGTGGCGGTGGAAAGCTACACCACACTTTAAACACGGTTTACAGGAGACCTCAGTGTGTGTGTGTGTGTGTGTGTGTGTGCACTTGTGTTTTCAGAGTGTTGTGTTTGTGTGTGCGCGTGTCTGTGCATGTGTGTGTCTGTGTTATCACAGTCGCCCAGAATACCCTTTGGAAAGTCGTCATGCCGCTGACACGGGCTGTGAAGAATCTGGGTTTGAGTGGCGCCCTGACGCCAGCGCCTTCATTTGTTATCTGAAAAGAGAATGATTACTCATGAAATCCAACCAAACCTCAGACTGTTTCAACTCAGCCAGATAACGAGCTGGTTTTTCTTCTCCGGCACAGCTTCCTGGCACCCCCCCACCCCACCCCACCCCCCCACCCCTCTGAGGATTTGGAGGAAAGTTGGGGGCCGCCTCTCTCCCTCAAGTCACCGGCTTTTTCAAGTCGTCCTGTTTGAACGCGGTACAGAGCGAGGTCTCCGAGGTCTGGCTCTGGACAACACCACCTTCCCGTCTGGTCCTGACACAGCCGGAAAAACAGAGGGAAGTGGAGAGAGTCCCTGCTCCTCATTAAATGTTTTCAGAGTGCCTGTGTGTGTGTGTGTGTGTGTGTCTGTGCATGTGTGTGTGTCTGTGTTATCACAGTTGCCCAGAATACCCTTTGGAAAGTCGTCATGCCGCTGACACGGGCTGTGAGGAATCTGGGTTTGAGTGGCGCCCTGACGCCAGCGCCTTCATTTGTTATCTGAAAAGAGAATGATTACTCATGAAATCCAACCAAACCTCAGACTTTCCCCCCACCCCTCTGAGGATTTGGAGGAAAGTTGGGGGCCGCCTCTCTCCCTCAAGTCACCGGCTTTTTCAAGTCGTCCTGTTTGAACGCGGTACAGAGTGAGGTCTCCGAGGTGTGGCCCTGGACAACACCACCTTCCCGTCTGGTCCTGACACAGCCGGAAAAACAGAGGGAAGTGGAGAGAGTCCCTGCTCCTCATTAAAACACACTCGCTCTCCGCTCTGCAGGAAACTCACACAGAATCCATACGTTTCACTGGATCCTCACTCTCCCCTCACACTTTTTCTTTTTTTTTTGTTAAAGTCTTTAAGTCGAGAAGATGTGCAGAGTAAAGCGGCGTCGCGGGGAAGAGGAGCTGAGCGCAGCAGAGTCGAGGGGGGGGGGGGGAGGTGGCAGCGAGGAGCTGATCTGCTCCCTCAATCTGTGTTTCTGCAGGGTGCCCTAATCAAAGGCACCCGGGCCGGCTGTGGCCCCCGGAGCCAGCAGCCTGGGTCTGTCATTAAAGCTGGGGAACACAGCGGTGGGCGACGCTGCACCCGCGGCCCCCAGGGATCAGACTCTCTGTTTACACCCCACTAATCTCATCTCGCCGTCCTCCCCGAGACGGAAGGAAAAAAGGGGTTGGATGCGGAGAACAAAGATGGAGGAAAGCGGAGACGAAGAGAGGAGTGGAGCGGAGGAAGGGAAGACGGGCTCTCATCTCTCCGTGGCCGCCGTCTCTGGACTTTCTTCACAGCGGGTGAACAGATGAAATGAAATCAAATGCGAAATGGAGAGAGAGAGAGGGAGAGAGAGAGAGAGAGAGAGAGAGGGAGAGTGTAGGAGTGGTGTTCGGTGTTGGGGGGGGGCAGAGGGGGGAGGAGGCTGAGCCTCCTGCCAAGTCTCTCCTCACTTTAAACTCACTCGTGTGTCGGCCATTACTGTAAGTGCGGCACGTAACCACGGAGCAGTTGGACAGCGTCGCACAAATCTTCAAATCAAACACTGCCACATTACAGGCCGATGATAATGTGCCGTGTGGCGACGGCGCTCCACCGCCGCACTTCTGCCACAGAGGCACTTTTCTGACGCCAAATGTTCGCGGCCGCGCAGTAATTGTGTGGCAGGGAAAATGGAGTTATTAACGGTGTTCTTTATGAGTGACCCTGATCTCTCCCCGGAGAGCGCTGGCCTCGCCGCGACCTCGCCGCGACCTCGCCGAGCAGGTGTTTTCACGCTAACGGAGAGAAGGCGGCGCAAAGGTCTGATTCTTTTTTTCATCTCTGCCGTATTATCTGTCTTTCTAGACGCGTCTCTGAAGTTTGGAGCTAAGTCGTCCTCCCTTTTATCTCCATCAGCCTCCTGTGGAGGTAAATCCCAGTCCAGGTATTTCATGTGAAAGTATCGCTGCCACAGAATAATGTCTAATATATGATATAATATATATATTATAAATGAAGAGTGTGTTCCCCTTGATGTGCTGCTACTTTAAACATGCACTAATTCACCTTCACAGCAGGTGGTGTTGGTTCTGTTTCTTTACCTGACTCACACTCAGGTCTACAGCACGTCCCATCTCCACACACATAAATACAACCACTCAGATTTACATGTTTTTTGGATGCAGCCTCAAACGTCTCTTAAGAAACACTGATTTTTATCACCAGCCTAAACCTAAATCAAATCCAGGGACCAAACATGGCACCGTGCCACCACATCCGAACCCGCTGCTGCTAATGTGCACAACCGAACACGCCCACTCTCAGCCCTCGCTGTTTATTAACAAAGGTCAGTTTTGTGTTTGTGATGCAGAAAATACTCAAATGGCAGAGTGAAATGAAAAAAAAGAAAAAGGGTTGTGTACGTGAGAGAGCTACGCGGTGTCTCGTACCACACGTTTTCATCTGAAGTCAAACTATGATCTATCGCCTCACGCACTCATCTGTTTACATCTGTTCCTATCATTACACCAGGTCAGGGGGTCGGGGGGTCAGGGGGTCAGGGGGTCAGGGAGAGTGATTAAAAATAAGAAACATGCTGTCTCATTTGTTAAAACATCAACAAACACAGTTAAATCAACATTAATGTTAAAAACATATGACATTCAGCACAGAATCGTTAGCATTAGCAGTTCTTTACTTTCAACAATGTTATGAAATAGAGGAAGATAAGATGAAGATATTTTACTTGTTGACAGTCTGCTGAGAACAGTGTTTGCAGGTGATGGAGGACACTGACCGGTGCGGTCGTGGTGGCGGTGATGGCGGGCGTGCTGTTGTCAGTGCCGGCCGGCTCGCTGTGCGTCTGTGTGGGCGTGTAGAGGGTCATGGCGTGCTCGGGGACCCGGCTCTGCCCGGTGTAGTCCTGCGTCGGGAGCGGGTGTGGCGCCGCAAACTCTGCGGGGATGCCATTCTGTGGGGGAGGTGGGTACTGGGCTGGGGTGTACGGCTGGGCCATCGCTTCTGGGGGGTTGGTGGCCTCTTGGTTACCCTGAGAAAAACACACAACAACAGGACGTGTCAGAGCGACAGCTGAGACTGAAGTCAAACATTGTGTCATTTTTCAGATCGTGCAACTGAATTAAAGACGGACGACTTCGCCCATGTGAAGTGGAAGACAACCGGGGGGGCGGGGGCGTGTCCTGCGGCCGTCATATCACGGCTCGGATTAAAGAGCCTTGATCATCGCTAATGAACACGGTTTATGTTGTAGAGCGTGGCTCGCTGTAAGGGGGGCGGGGGGTTCAATCAATCGCACATGTGGCAAAGCACAAGAGGAAAGATCCATTCACTGATCAAATTTTGACTTCATTGACAGCAACAGCTGCTTCCGCCCCAAACTCCACCGTCCCGCTTTTAACACCAACCTCCGCTTCTGTTGACGAGCTGCTCACTACTGCCACCTGCCTTCCTGTCTCACCGACGCCACAGCGATTCAATTAGGGAGAAGAAAAAAAAAAGACGCACAATGCGAGCAAGCGCTCGATGGCACTTTTTGATGCGACAGTTTTAAAAACTCATTAGCGACACACTGGAGTTTAGTTTCATATCAAACCTCGTCTCGTTCCTGCACCTCGGATTCTCCCGCTGCTTCCGGACCACAGTTTGTCTTATCTACACCACATATGTTTTTTCAGTCCCTTCTCCTGACTTAAGTGATAGATGGCCCTTTGCGGCGAAGCCGCTTCACCGACCCTTTGTCTCGTGTGGATGCTTGAGATGATGAGCTGCAGAAATAATGGACTTTTCTGGCTGCTGCACATTGTTAAACGCAGTAATGGCTGGACTACAGAAGTGCATGTCTTACTGTTGAAGCAATGGGCTCGGCGAATCCAGACTAATGAGCAGAACGGTGAGATCAGTGCTGCCGGAGCAGATATCCATCCCGACGTTAGAACACAGAGGGAAAAGGTGAGACAATAAAACCAAAATCCAATAACACTCCCCGCAAATACCCTCAATCAAATTTAAAGATACAGATCATGCGAGCTCATCGCATAACTCTCTGGATAAGAGCGGGGGTGGGTGGGTGGGTGGGGGTGGGGGGGGGCACGGTAGCAGGCAGAAGTCAGCGTTTATGATTGGAGAAAACAATAACAGTAAACAGATAGAGAAGTTTCTGCCTCTTCCTTTACAAGCGGGCTGGGATGGTGAGAGAGGAGATAAATGTTTTATTCTTTATTTCTTTTCTTTTTTTTTTCTCTCCGCTGCTGTGGCGTTTGGCCTCCTCCTGCAGATTTTCACAGAACGCTCGATCTGGACAGGAAGGAGGCTGCGGTTTTAATGAGAGAGAGAGAGAGAGCGAGAGAGAGAGAGAGAGAGAGAGAGAGAGAGAGACGCTGTAAATGTAGTGGAAATAATTCTACGCTGACGTGTTGGCAAACAAACCTCAGCATAAACTGGGCTCTGCCAATTAAGGAAAAGCTCCATTATCTAGATGAAGAAAAGCGAGGAGCCCTGAGAGAGGAGGAGTGAGGAGGCTCCTGCAGCCTGCAGGGCCTGAGGGCGCCCCCTGCTGCAGTGGCCCCTCAGTCCTGCCCGACCTAATCCCCCTCTCGCTTTCATTATTATACTCCGTCTCTGTCTCCTCTGTCTCTCCCTCAATCCCTCCCCCCTGCTTCCCTTTCATGCTCGGCTCACCGCCCCCCCCCCTCTCTTTATGCAGAAACTTTTTTAATCTCTACCCCTGTGCTCTACTTTCCCTCTCCCTCCAGTCATGGCATTATATAACACACTTGCATTGCAGGGCATTCTAATTCAAGGAAGCTCTTGATGTTGGCAATTTCAGCTTCTAAGCAGCCGTTTTAAAGGAGAATGGGGGTTGGTTACTTAAAAAAAGAAGAAGAAGAAGAAGAAGAAGATGCACCTCCTGGTGTGACAGTACCACGTGAAAGTACAACCTGATCCCGTGTCCTCCTTTAAACCATCGACACGCAGATACAGTCTGGAAACAAGGGGGGCGCTGTGTGTGACTGAACATCAAACGCTGATCATGTCACGATGGAGATCAAAGCTCCAGTTCTGATCTTTTAGTTAGTCACCATCAAGGCCGACGCTCCCGGTCCTGATCGCCAGGTTTAATAACGCGGTCGTGACTGGACGAAAAACATCATCGCACCAATATCAAACTCTTATTCTAGTTTTGAGAAGCCTCATTATGCGATATGACCGACCGACCGACCGACCGACCGACCAACCAACTGACTGACCGACTGACCAACCGACTGACCAACCGGTTGTATCTGAGATACTGTAGCTCCTCAAAAAAAGGAGTCAGAGTCAGAGTCAAAAAAAGGCCCAGACTCCTCGTTAGTTTTTCATGCCCACATTAGCACAGGCGGGGTCCTGAAGCCGAGGACTTCAACAGTCTACGATAGAAAAATAAAAGATGTATTGAATTTACCACAGCACAGTTCAGCGTTTAAGGTAATCCTGTACAGCAAAAAAAAACATTACTGATTTAAAAAAAAAAAATCTATATTTGCATCTCGACTGACTTGTGTTGTTACAAAACATCAGTTGGAACAGTTTACTGTACAGGTGCAGAAATCTGCAACAACACACAAAGTCAAAAAGGCTACAAAATACTGGAATTGTACTGCAGTGCTGAATAACCGGAATCCTTTGTGTTCTATGTAAATGTCATTATATCCCAAATGGATAACACTAAACAATGGGACAATAGAGGGGGGAAAACACTGTGTGAGAATGTGGACTGTGTCATTAATCAGGAAGTGGTGTTGACTATTTTCCAGGATTATTTTATGTGGATTTTTGTCCGGTCATTAAACAACAGTTTTTAAGCACCTTGTTCTGTTGTGTATTTCTGCTGATCTGAGCTTCTGGTATTAGCTTCTTGTTTGCAATATCCTCGGTTATTTATTTGACAGCTCCTGAGTTCACGGGATGCTCGTAGCTTAGCTTGTTCTCCTCACTCTGCAGCAGCTCCGGTTTCCTCAGGCCTCGGTTCCGCAGCAGCCGCGACACTCGGACCCGTCCCTCTGTGCTCGGGCCAAAGTGTGAGTCTTCAAATCACACAGGACAAAAGGACACGAGTGACGCACAAACTGGACAACGGCCTGGAGATACTTAAGTGTTGGAGCACCATGCTACTGCTGTTTGTAAGGGCAAAGAGGTGGAGAGCAAAGGCCTCATTAGCCAAATACAAAGCAACATGGACGCCTTCTGATGTGTGTGTGTGTGACAAAGTGGAGATGAACCGGGGGAAGAAGAAAGGCCCATGCAAAGAGAGGCCTGTTCGCTGTGGTCAGGTACACGGCACGTCTCACTCCGCTGTAAGAGGGCGCCGTTCATTATGGCTGAGAACGAGCGCTACAAGTCGCTGCTACATTGGGATGGTGGTGAGTGTTTGTCTGCCTGCAGGCCTGTTTATTGGAAAAGAACAGGTCCCCGTGCGGCACTTTAATGCCCCTCTTACAAGGCCTGCTGCCACGAGCCCCCTCAACCTCGTCTCCACGGACATGAAGACAAAGAATAAAGGCGACCAGCGAGAGCGTCTTTTATCGATCTCTCATCCCTTCTATTCCTCTTTCCCTCCTTCCCTCCACTTCTCCTTTCACCCCTTCTACTCCTATTACTGGGCAGGACAATAAAAAACACTATCTCTAATCTTAAGCACTCCTCTTGCGTAAAATTGGATTGGAAACCCGTACTTAAGGAGATCACTTTGGGAGCAGGGTTTTTGTTTTTACAGTCGGTATCAGGAGCCAGAGGGGTCAAGGGGGTCGGAGACGATGTCCACTGCTGAGACTGGCAGTCTGAGACCTGGTCCCGGCATACAGGACTCCGACAGAGACGGAGGCTTTCACTGCTGCTAACCTCCGCCGAGATGGTCGAGGCTATATTCCGTCTCAGCAGGTACAACAGCTTGGCTGCTCTCCAGCGAGCCGTGATCCTCTTTAGCGGCGGCGTTGAGAGGACAAGAGGAGATGAGCTGTGCAAATACAGGAGCTGTTAGTAGAAACTCATATCGGCAGAGTGCCGCTCTGACTCATACACGTGCGATGGCGGGTCAAAGAGCAATGCGAAAGCAAAATACGGCGGGCGACTAATTGCGCGGCGTTGAATCCGGAGGGAAATCACTCAAATGGGAGCAGGCTGATCAATCTGAGCGATAGGCGCCGTGATGGAGTGGGCAGCTTTATGGCTTCAGCTCCCTCACGTGCGACTGGGATCATTTTTCAGCAGAGGCCTGGTTGCTTTACATAGTTCCCACTGTATGACACTAATAGTCTGGAGCAAGAAATGCCCCCCCCCTCCATTCTATACACTAAGCAATTCAAACAGATTTATGAAGAGCACTGTGTTTCTGCAGCAGCCAAACAGCAGGAATAGTTTAATGCGGAGTTAACGTAAAGCAGCGGCGCCTCAGTCTGTTATGGAAAACATACAGACTCCTCACAGAGTCACTCGCTTCGTCAGATCACAGGTGACACAACATTTTTTAAGTGACTCTTTTTAGTGGCTGAAAATTGTTTCGGCGTCGTCCAAAGCGTCGCGTCGCGCTGAGCGTTCCTCTCCACGACAACAACGGCGGCGACGCTCATTTGGTTTTAATGACCGTCTGACAGTGACAGTGGCAAACTTGTGACAAATCCCACTGGGCCGCCGCAGCACAAACCCGAGCCGAGTTCTGGGTGGAAAAGTGTAGAGCAGCTCAGCCATCGTATGGCAACGAGTTGATGCAACACAAACGAAACACTGAGTGGTTTTCAGCCAGCTGCATGAAAGCCTCTTGTTGTCCTCGGCCCTGCTGCTGGTGCTCGGTTAATTGTAGCCGCGCACACAGACAGGCGGGCGGGCGGGAGGAAAGACGGCCTGAGATGATTTCCACAGGCAACTGGCATTCATTTTGTCTTGAAGGCGCATAAATAAAGGCTGTCTAGTCGGGTCCATTTTAATTAGGCGAGCCACATGATCGTACTCCGGCTCTCTCTGTTTAAACCCACCAGAGGCTGCGGCGTGTGTTAATTACAACCGCATGCCACACCGTGAATCTAAGGTGAGTACGGGAAGAGAAACTCGGAAGAAGTAAACAACAACGAGGAAAACAAAACACCCTCAGCTGAGTTTCTCATGATGAGGCACATATTTGGTGCAATGGTTATACCGCCCCCCCCCCCCACCCCACCACCCCCCGTCAACCAATTACAGCGCAATGCTGGGAGAGAGAGGGAGAGAGAGAGAGAGAGAGAGGGCGAGAGAGAGAGGAGATGAGGGGAAGCAGCCCAATTTAATGCAGATTCACAACACATCCACACCTCGACAAACCTCGCTCTTCCACACCTATACGTAGGTTGATGATTTCAAATGGGCTCGGGAGAGGGTTATTGTTTTGCCTCGCGTTTCCTCCCTTGCAAACTCCCATCTTCCCATTTTTCCACCTCATTTGTGGGAAAATCAATTCATGAAAATAAACACTCGGTGTCTTTGCGCCGCATCCAAGTCAATTTAGATCCGGTGCGCGTTTCTGCCGCTCTTTTCCGGGAGGCTTAATCGTTTTCACGTGTCACATATGTTTCATCCCCTCTAATGTGATTTTTCCTCGTTATTGGGAGCACTTATTTGCTCCACGTCCTTGGATGGAGGTATTAGAAAGAGAGTTCATTTTCCTCAATCCCTTGCTGATTTCTTCATTACACTGCAGCAGAGGCGCTGCACATGGAGCCGGGTAGCGATGTGGGACTGCTCTTAGCAGTGCGACTGCGAGTGTTACTATACCTCCGAGACGCCGGAGCGCCACTTAATAAACAGAGTCGACAGAAGATCACTTTGAACTCCTGTGACATGTAATGAACCTGTCTGTCTCTGTCTGAGCACCGGCACTGCTCGGTAAAAATGCAGGGGAAAAAAAATAAAAAATTAACAAAACACATTCAAATAAGCCTAGAGGCCCCGTGAAAAAGCCATCAGTTACACATGGTTAGACTCAGCATTTTGCCAACACCATAAGAGGAGATAATTGTCTGTTTCAGTGCTGTTGCCTCTTTTGTTGCATAACAGATATTTACATCTGGGACTAATTACTCCAGACTGGGTGTCAGAATTTGGATTAACTTGTGGGATGCATCCGGTTTGGTGTTTATTCTCATTTATTCCAGAGAACAGACAGTGTGCTGCTTTGACCCAATCAAAAAGTCACTGAAGAACTTTTTCATCTCCTCTTCCACTTTGTTTCTGTTCCTCCAAAGTTGTCGGAACAAAGTGATATTGACATATACAGGTTTTCTATTAAAAATCCTCCCGAACTCACACAACAACTTCTAGATTGCTATTGATCACTAAGATAAAGACCTGAACAAAATGAAAAATCTGATAAGCGAACAGCGGGATGCTCTGTCATTCTGCTCATATAAACCCGTAAGTCAATTCCACGGTGCCGTCATGTGCTGCTGGACGGCTCTCTGGATTACAGATGAGGCTTTTCTAATCCTGGAGGAGGCGAAAACGCCAACATTTGTTTTAGAATCAGCTGATTGTCATATTAACTCAGTCTTTCTTACACACACACACACACACGCAGAGGTCCCGATGTGGGGACAGAGGTCCTTGTGGGGACAGAATTCCAATTATTTAAGCATTCAGGAATCTCGACGTGACATTCCTTAACCGCTGTGACAATGGCAAACATGTGCAAATGAGGAAGCGAGTCACTCCCATCACGACCCTGGCACAGAGAGTGTGACGCTTCCCTCCGGACCAGCATGTTGGGAAAATTGGGAATACTGAGGGATAGATAGAAGAATAGATGGAACAACAATGACCAAACTCTGGAGCCGTTTGTTATCTCTGCTTCCTCTCGTGGCTCCCTCAGTAATCCTCTGCTCTGGTTTCCATTGGCCAATTTGCCTCAGCGAGGTTTTTTTTTCCCTGTCTTTGCTCCGCAGTGGAAGGAGGGACAGGTTTACATGGGTGGGATTCTTTGAAGTGAAAACGCACACTCGTCCCTGCTGTAGCCAAAGCTCATCTAATCAGGGGCTAATTCCAGTTATTAAGATTTGAGAGATAACTTTGATTCATCACAGTCCATCTACCCCGATCGGTTAATCACTGTCGCGCTAAGCTCTTTTTTAGTCATCCTTTTGTTTCCGCTCCCTCTGGCAGGCAGAGAGGGGGAAGAAGAGAGATAGAAGAGAAGGAAAAGGAGACGATATTAACAATATTAATGACCCGTGATTCTCATCTCCTTAATGAGAAGGGTTATTAACCGTGATTATCCATGATGAAATGGTGGTAATTCTTGAAAGCTTGAGAAAACTTGTTCAATCGCTTGTCTGCTGATTTGCTCCTGTGATGTTTAAGAAACAAAAAGGTGAGTGCAGTGAAGGAGAGGGGAGAAGTGCGAGGATAAAAAGGCAGGGGTAACCCGGGGAAACGGAGATGCTCGCAGCAGGAGGCTGGGAGGGATTTTCTCTTCTCTCTTTCTAAAGTACCCGTCTGTGGTCCCAGTGCTGCTGCATTTCACACAGTTAAAATCTGTCTCCTTCACAGAGATGAATCCAAACTCTGAAGCCTTTCTCTTTTTTTTTTCCAAACCCGGAGCGCCGTGTCTCGCCTCACGTCCTCTCCCGGTGGCTAACAAACGGGCCAACACACGCACCCGGTGGCGGACCTGCGGGTTGACACTGCTGAACGGCTGTTAAAACACCTACACCGCTCTCACCACATCCCTGATACAGCGTTTCCCCAACTCACCCTTTTTTCATTCCAATTATGGGAAGCTGCATGCTTGTGGAGTCCCTGTCGGCTCTATACGATTCCCTCAACGGAGAGGAGGGGGGCGGGTGGGGTTGGGGGTTAGGGGGGGGGGTGCTGTCTGGTGAATCGTTGATGTGCAGTCAGACTGTTTCATTGCAGATCTGTGTGTGTGTGTGTGTGTGCATATGAGGGAAGGATGTGGGGTAGAGGCAGACAGATAACAATCCTGAATTATGCATGTCCGTCCCCTGCGAGGAGTCGAGGGGGAGACGGGGACCAGCCACACTCTCTGAACCGCCCCCCCCCTCCACCCCCCCGGGACAAATTTGGATAGAAAAGAGCTAGGTGTGGAAAAGTCGGCCCTCAGCGAGCTCCACATGACCCGCTCCCGACGCCGCTCTTTAGCTCGACGAACTCGACGACTGCCGCTTCACACGGGCGTCTGCACAGGGAACGACAGCCTGATATGGAGCCGGGTCTGTGGTAATAACACTAACGGGCCGGAATGGCACATTTGCCAACTTATTTGTTCGATGCTTCCTTTAAAAGCACCTCTGGGATTCTAGGCCAGAGCCACGTGAAACGCTATCGCCCTGCTAAAATGACAGCGTACCACAGAAACACCTGCTGGGCCCGTTTTAGATAATAATCCCATTTCTACAGGCCGGCACGGCTCTCAGATGGGAGAAATTGGATTGTTTGCATTACTGACCTGTGGAGCAAGTCAGTCTGGGAAAAGAAACAGCCGTGAGGCTTTATTAGATTCAATCGGTCTTTCATAAACAAAACCTTAGTTTTCAAAAAGGTAAAAAAAAAAAAAAATCTGGTCTAAATGTGGGTAGGCCAGCACTTTGTGGACACACTCCATTTATTTTCTCCAATTAAATCTCTTTAATTGGATTGAGGGCTGGCACCTGGTTTACACTCTGTCAACCACGCAATCCACAATAATTGATGCCACAGCCGTGGTGTGTGTGTGTGTGTGTGTGTGTGGTGTGTGCGTGGTGTGTGCGTGCGTGTCTATGCGTGGGATGCGCGGCGGTGGAAAGGGGGAGGGATTTAGAGCATGTCTCACTACTCCACGGTTTCACTGTGATCGATTTATCAGTGGTTCACCTCCTGTCCACTGCACTGAGATGGTGTGCAAGTAAGCACACACACATGCACACGCACACACACGTGCACGAACATGTAAAATAACATATATAATCATATATATTGTAATTGCATTCATATTAGAGTGCTGTTTGTATTATTATGTGCAGCATATGAAAGCATTAATTTTCAGGAGGAGTGTTTGTGTGCAGCATCATTTCATGTTGTAGATGCCTGAAGTGACACTGTTGGTTAATTCAATGAATTATTCTGCATCATGTTCATGTTTGTACGTTTGTATGTTTTGTTTGTTTCTTATTTCCTCCTGTTTTTCTTATTTCTCTCTGTAAGAATTCATACATATTTTTACATAAATTCATAAACAAAAAAACCCCCCTATTGATCATCTGATACATTATGATGTATATGACGAGTCTTTAACTGCTCCAGGTTTTATTGTCTAACAGCACTAAATTAAACCTCTAACTATAACATGGTCTTTTTAAATTAATAATAATAAAAAAAAGATAAATGTAAAACAAACAGTCTGTAATCTGGTCTATATGTAACACACACGCACTAGAAAGGATTTTATAGTCAGTGTGCACAGAATTCCCTGTGCAGCATCTTGTAAATAGTGAATGAGTCGATGATTTATGACACAAGTGCAGCTTTTAAATTAATGTGGTGGAATAAAAAGAACAATATGTCCCTTTGAAATGTGGCAAATTACACGTGTAAAGTGGCACAAAGTGGAAAAAAAGTGGAGTGTGGCGCTCCACTTTAAAGCACTGCGGCGGAAAAGCAGGAAGAAAAACACGCCTTCACATAGGCGCGCATTCAAAAGTTCAAACACATGCTAATGCTAAACAGATTTACCCACATGGCTGTGAGCTCGGAGACATATGTGAATGTACACACCTACAGAACTTGGATTCACTCCTGGATGCAAAACGCCTGCGCAGAATACAAATGGTGTGCGCCCACACGTGGAAGGAAATGCGCAGAGATACAAATCCAGGAGATGCATCACGGCGCGCTGACAGCATCTTTAAGACACTTTGAGAAACACCCGGCGCCTGAATACCAAGCTCCGCCGCCGCCGCCGTCCAAATGGAGAGAGGCAGAGACAGAGCGAGCGAGAGGCCAAGGGAGACCCGACACAGTAAATAAAAATACAATTTCCTCCAGTGACATGCCCATTCTGTTGGAATCCTGACTCTAATTATTCTAAGCACTTTGAGGGATGGCTTTCCGCTGCATTAATCTACACACCCACTCGCCCATCCACAGTCGATGCACTTTTAACTACCTACGGACGCCACCAAACTCTTCCTGTGGTGGTGGTGGCGGTGGTGGGGGGGTGACTCTGTACAGTGGTGGGGGGCAAACAACTTAGTCTGACTGAATCTTTCTTTAAATCTGAAAGCACAACGCAGAGAAACACTTTACATGTTCAATTTCATATGGCGTATCTCCACCCCCCCCGCCCCCGCACCTGAAGGGGGAATGTGCATGTGCGTCCCGCACGGCATCGGAATACGTCAGAGAATCCTCATTACAGGGTTGTGCGAGTGTGCGGTTGTTTTCCACAGGGCGGGAAAGCACTCGCAGCTCATTTGGAAGCGAGATGAATCGATAAATCACCGGGGACCATCAGTCAATCGATGAGCCTATCAATACTCCAGGGATGAGACTCCTCCCAGTGCAGGAGGCCGTCCTCTGGAAGAATGTGACGGCAAATGGGCTTTTTACATAACAGCCGTGTCCACGAGTGCTGAGTGCAAGATTGATGTTTACATGTTGACACAAGCTGTAATAGTGATACACAGCAGGTCCCTTGTTTACACGTAAAACACACACACACACACACACACACACACACACACACACACACACACAGCTCACATTCCGATCATGTTTATCAAAATCTAAACAAGATCAAACCATCTTTGAAGCAGCGCTGATGGAGTCTTTATAAACATGCCCCCCCCTGCGGAGAGGGGGGATGTGGTGGGGGGGGGGAATAGAGAAATAGAATACTAATTAATCAACACTCGTTTCTTAAGTACAAAGTTTGTATGAAAGCAGCTTCCAGCTGCTGCTCCAGCCCCTGAACAGAGCCAGGTTCTCTCTCCACTCGCTGCTGCTCCGGAGTTCTCCTCCTGTCAGCAAATCCAACGCACCCACTGAAAATGACTATCAACTGAACCTAGATCCAAATGTTACAACGCACTTCATCACACACACACACACACACACACACTAGGACTTCAGATGTCGATTGATCCGCCGCTGAAAGTAGTTCCTGTCAAACGCACTGCGACTGTTTGGGACTAGAATGAAATAATAATAAAAAACTGTGGGATCAACAAGCCGCTGTCCACACGCCTGTGATACCTCATTTAAATATCTCTCATTCATACTCAAAAAGCAGAATTCACTCAGAGCGACACGTTTGTTATCAGTGGAAGCAGAATCCTGAACTGGAGAGAAATTCCTCCTGCTGAATATAATAATTCCTCTCACTGGCTGCGAGCGTGGAGTGTTGGCAGGTAAATTAACTTCCCTCTAAGTTACTATCTTCAGCCCACGTGCCCTTCAGCAAAGCACTTATCCCCTGCACTGAGCTGCTTGGTAGCCATCAGCAGAAAGCCGAGACTGCACTGAGAGTTAACGTGCACCGCTGTGTGAGGAGACTGCAGGGCGATGCCTGGAAACCAGGTTGCCTACTCAGCAAACGCGCTGGAAGTAAAAAAAAAAAGAAAAAAAGAAAAAAAAGAGAAAAAAAAGTAATGAATGAATAAACAAGTAACTGAAAAATAAATAAATAAAACTTGTCATGTTTTTATTCAGAGGCAAATTACTACAGCTGAGAACCGCATGTGAGGAATTTTCCCAAATCCACTGGATTTCAAATGCTGATTTCCATAATGGAAAAAAAGGAAAAAAAACAACAACAGGCGGCTGCATTCTTTTTCTTCAGGCACCTAATCAAGGGCTTTAGACTTTAAAGAACGGTGGGAATCGGAAAATGCGTCAGTTGCAAAAGGAAACGTCAGAGAGACAAAAGAATTCATCGGAGATGTGAAGAGTGTGATCAGGGAAAAACAGGGAAAAACAGGGAAAAACAGGGAAAAACAGGGAAAAACAGGGAGCGACATGACGCTCGACTGAAGAGACGGGAAGAAAGTGAAAGAGCCACTGAATCATCCAGCGACTGATACTGTGATCCTGCTGCTCCCGGGTCACACTGTGTGTGTGTGTGTGTGTGTGTGTGCGTTGCTCCCATGATGGACAAGCCATAAAGGGCTGTGCATGAGTCGGTCGGAGTGTTACGACCACTCAGCGGAAGGAAAAGATGAGCAGCGGTGTCACATCCACCTGAGATGGATCTGCTGAACGGCGCCTGCTAATGGTCGTTACTGTTAAAAGAAAAGAGGAAACGATCAATCGCCAATTTAATCTAAACACGACTGGACAGAAGTGAACTAATGATAAACATGTTTCTCTAATTCTCAATCACAACAAGCGACTTCACCTGGAACATGGCTGCTGCACACTCCCCTTAAATTAACCCTTTAGACCACATCTGTATCAAAACACACACAGCTAGCGACTGATACTGTGATCCTGCTGCTCCCGGGTCACACTGTGTGTGTGTGTGTGTGTGTGTGTGTGTGTGCTGCTCCCATGATGGACAAGCCATAAAGGGCTGTGCATGAGTCGGTCGGAGTGTTACGACCACTCAGCGGAAGGAAAAGATGAGCGGCGGTGTCACATCCACCTGAGATGGATCTGCTGAACGGCGCCTGCTAATGGTCGTTACTGTTAAAAGAAAAGAGGAAACGATCAATCGCCAATTTAATCTAAACACGACTGGACAGAAGTGAACTAATGATGAAAAAACATGTTTCTCTAATTCCCAATCACAACAAGCGACTTCACCTCGAACATGGCTGCTGCACACTCCCCTTAAATTAACCCTTTAGACCACATCTGTATCAAAACACACACAGCTGACAGACAGCCACTGGATACACGTTGTCATCAGCTTTATAATTAAGTGTCGTAGCTCATGAAATGGTGAAAATGGTGAAAATGTTCTGGGTTTTTTTTATTTTTCATAAAAATACTAACGATCCAACTTTCACCAAATTTCTCACATTTCGGCCACAACAACCACGAAATTGGGCCAAAAACTGGAAAAACTCCACTGAGAGTTTAATGATCCGGGAACTTACTTATTAGTTCAACTGAACACAACTTTTCAATACAGGCCTGCATCACGTCAGACAAGTCTGTCTGGTGACATCTACTGGTTATTTAAGGGCAGAAAGAACTGGATATATGGGTGTACACAGGGATCGCTGTGTGTGTGTGTGTGTGTGTGTGTGTGTGTGTGCGCAGTGCTTCTCTGTGGCAGCTGACACAATGGAAACAGATTGCTGTGGTTGCTCTGCAGCTCTCCATCACGTCGCGGCAGATAGGGGGAGCGTGAGGCCTAAGGGTCAGAGCCGCGGCTGCCTGCAGACACGCGGCACCAGGCCCAGTCATTACCGTTAGCTAATTGGAGTTTTCCTGGGGTCAGTCTCGCCATCTGCGGCGCCTTTACCACCGAAGACCCCCACCCCCCTGCATCATTTTTAACACTATGTCACTGCTTGATGTGACTCGCCCACTTCCTCCCTATAAGGCCAACAAGGTTTCTTTTTTTTTTTTCCCCCCACAACCCGGTTTAGTTGAGACCCAGCCCAGAACTCGAACCCTAACCCCAGACGGGGGAGGTGAGTGGTGGGGGTTAGGGAAAAGAGTGCGATCTGCCTCCACCCCAGCTGGTTAATAGGAAAAGTCTCTGTCTCCTCTGTGCACCATTCATCATGTCAGGCGGTAATATCTTTAAAGGTCAGGCCGAGTCATAAAGAAAAAAGAGCCTTGGCTAAACTTTCCCTGGGATTTGCAGAGGTCTAATCACCAATCACCAAATCTGAAGTGTCTCTTTTGATTGGCTTTTGATGACCTCGTTTCAAAGTGAATCATTACGCAGAAAAAGGGGGAGGTTTAGCGGCGCGCTAGTTGTGATCGTTTTTACATAATAGCATGAAGGCAAATTCTCTGGATGGAATTAACCAGCTCGGCAAAAAAAAAAAAAAAAAAAAAAAAACAGAAAAAAAAGAGAAAAATCAGGGCTTGAGTAAATATAAATAATAATAAAAAAGGAAACTGCAGTGGCGGAGCAGCTGGGCGCAGGGCAGAGGAGCTTAACAGCTGGATAAAATAAGAGGAAGAAAAGGTGGCGGGAAATAAAAGCGCGGCAGAGGAGCTAAAGACTGCTACTGTCTGACAAGTGTCACACTCGCGCTTCGATCCAGCCTTCCTCCGCCGCTAATGACTGTCAACACGACAAGCAGGGCCGTCTGAAGGGGGAGAAAATTACTCGCTGAAAAGCAATTGACTGACCCCCATCATTTCTCAGGGAACCAGTGACCTGTGAATATTTCATTATGGGGAAAGTCGTGAGGCCCATATAAATGGGGGGCAGAGGGGGTGTTGATCCGGCGAGCTGTGGCGTCCCGAGCCCGAGATGGAAAGCGGGGGCAGACCTGCTTGTATGCCTGCCTTGTAGCCTTTTCACTGCTTCATTCCCACAATGCATATTTTTTCTCTCCCTCTGATAAGGAGAATTAATGAAAGGACTTAGTTCCTGCTCGGAGAAATATTTATCAACAGACCGTGGACACAAGGTGAGAAAAGAGGACGAGAAGCGGGAGAATAAAAGCTGAAGGGAAATTAAAAAAAAGAGAAAAAAAAGAAATGAAATGTTTTGTGGGTGTGGGCCCAAAGCGGCATTCTTTTACCCTCTGCGCGACATTCGTCTTACACCGAGAAACATCCGAGGCCTCGGAGTCGAGAGGAGCAGGAAGAGAAAGAGAAGACGAGGAAGATGAAGGAAAATCAATCCCCTGGCAAGCCTGATTGATCGGTGGAGTTTTGGACAATTTCATCAGGAGACTCCACTAACCAGAGATGACACGACCCATATTGGAGGGAGAACGCATTGTGGAGATTGATACCCGCATTAGAGGCATCAGGTCGGATAAACGAGGGCTCTGGCAGTAAATACACTGGGACCGCGTGCCCCCTCAATGACGACTTAATGCCAGAGAAATCCGCACAACCCACACTTTACTTTTCAAACTTTGACTGGACGGGATAATTGAGTCAATTAGGAGCAGCTTAATCCACTGGAAGGGATCTTCAAAAGAAAAACATACAGTCAAGGTTTGGGTTGGGTCTTAAGGATATAAATAAGGCGAGCTGGGAGATTGTCTCTGTTTATCTGACGATGGAGGGAAAGAGCAGGAGGATTATATCTGCTCTCATCCAGGAATCTAATGGTACATATTAACTTCTACTCTTGACGGTTTTAGTAAAACTCGGATTCATCGTTAAAAATTTTATTATTACTCTTTGACAGTTAAGTATTCGTCAACACCGAAGGAACCGGTGCGCTCCACCTGCGCCGCGACAGGCTCGGAGATAATATCAGCAGCGACTTTAATTAAACAAGAACAAGATAATTCAGTACAATATCATCATCTGCTCATTCTGACATTTCGCTCCTTCCGAACGATTTGAACGCACGCTCTGGAGGTGGGAGGCGAAAGAAAGTCAATAAGTGCGTCACAATCGAAACTTCCACCGAATCCACCTCGGTGGAAAACAGCAACTTCTCCGCACGCCGCCGTGTGTGTCGAACCAAATGGAGGGAGGAAATGGACAGGGTGAACCAGGGGGAGGTGCAGAGGGACGGAGGGAATACTGCTGATCGAGCAGATCGGGCAAGAAAGCATGAAATACTACATTACAGAGGGAAAAGGACAAAAGCAGCCACCAGGGCCTGATGGCGTCGGCCTGACGGGGAGGCGGGGGTGGAAGTAATCGAGGGTCAGAGAGGCCAGATGACCGATCGGGGGACGACGGGCAAACTGACAATTTTTGCGGATGGTAAATATTTCAGAAGTGCTCTGTGGTGCGCCGGAGGTCAAGCGAGCTCCATTTTAAAACACAATAGACAGACACCTTTAATAAAACATCGCACGTAAACACACAAACCGGAGGTGTTCACGGAGACGCACAAACAAACACACGGCGCAGAACCAGCCTGGTTCTTTTCTGCTCGTGGTTAATGGTCTAATTTTCTGCGGAGAAAGTTGCCTTTAGAAAGGCGATGAAATCCAGGTCTGTGGTGGTGGGCAGGTGGGGGGGCGTGACCGTGACTGTCAGTGACATTTTGCAATGATCCATTTCACATATTTTAATGCGATGAAAAGGCAAAAAAGGCCTCCGCAGTCCCTGTTTGATATCTCAGGTTTAAAAGCAAAGCCTTAAAGAGCGTGTAGGATCTTTTTTTTCTTTCTCTGCAGATGGAGGGAGGGGGGGGGAGAAAAAAATCATCCTCCGCTGGCATCCCCCCAGATGAGAACTGGAGTGTCTCACTGATATACAGCACCAGTGGTGATGTGACAGTGCACATGGATCTCATCCATGTATCATTGGCTAAACATCACTTGCAGCATCTCTGGCAAACGCGTCCAACTCAAACCCTTTGTTGACGACCCAGAGTGGCCCTGTTGTCTTTGTCCCTCAGCACAGGTAGCGAGTCAACGACACGCACACAGACAAAGCTTGAATCTAGTCCAGAGGCTTTTTGTTTGCTCCTTCCGGCTCCTGCAAACTTGGCAACTGATGTCAGGATCCACAGAGTGGAGCTGGAAAAGCCACGATCCCCCTTTTACACCCGCTCCACACACAGTCTGCGATGAGGCAGAAAGGTTGGTGGTGGTGGATGGAGGTGGTGGTGGTGGTGGAGAGGCGCAAACGGGGCTTGTTAAAGTGTCAAGAGATGGGATTGGCCTCACATCCTCTGTTTTACATTACCGCATGCCGACAGGAACGTTGATTAAAGCCTGGGCACAGATGTGAACTCCTCACCTGCTTCGCTTTCATCGCGGTCGGGGTGGGGAGGTTGGGGTGTCAGCTGCTTTTCTGTGCTCTGAAAGTACGAAATGATGACCAAGAAGGCTCCATCGCAGTGTCCTCAAAGGGTAGTCAGAAGCTCGGGGTGGGTGGAGATAGGGTAGCCTGGGTGTGGGTGGTGGTAAAGGGCTGGATGGTGGGTGCTCATTTATCAAACACCTCCAGGATGACCTCCCTTCTCTTACTTTCTACTCCATCAGAAATGTGCCGTGCATGAAAAAGCCTCTCCTGCTTTTCAACACGCTTCGCTTTGAGCCTGTTCTCTACTGCACCGTCCTTCTGGCAAATTAGCCCTCATAATGAGCTGGAATCTGGTCCTCGGTGCTGCCATTAAGAAGGGCCCATGGGTCCCAGGTGGACCGACAAGACCATTGGTATGTTAGAGTGGTTTAAAAAAAGCATACCGTAGACCTCGAGCATGTCCTGGCTGAACTCTTGACCCCTCACCCCACTCACCCCCCAAACTCCAGCTGATCCCATCTACATTTCCCATCGGTCCCCTCTGACACAGTTCGGAACCCATTCACCCATTTACCCATTTTGAAACAATAAAATGGCCACAACGACTTCTTGGACCAGATTCAATAGGTACTTCAAGAAAAGGGAAACCTGCTGGGATTGGCTTAAATGATGAAAACTATTGTGCTCAGAAAGAATCAATTGGTGCTTTTCAGCGTAATTCGATTCTATTCACAAAGGGGCTCGGGAAGCAATCTTAAAATGGAAATGCCACTTTGCTTGGAGTGGGTGGGGAGGAGATAAAGAGAAAGGGGAATCATTTGCATGGCGAGACACCATCTTCCTAAGGACAGTACACCTTTCAATCATGTCAGAATGTGTCTTACAGGCAGCCACACAGTTTGTGCTGAGCGCAGCAAAACTAAAGTGGGTTATGGTTTGTGATGTGGGTGGGATTCAGCTCTTCCCTTACATCCAACACAAAGCGCCCTCATTGCAGCTCGGGCTTTAATTTGATCTCCGCTCGCATTCTCACAAACGGCCAGTCCTTTAAGACCACCGGCCGATATTACAGCAACGTCAACCACTGGGAGCGCAGATCGCTTTCCAGGAAGCAGAAGAGAAGAAAGAAAATGGCCGAATTAGTCGTTTTTCAGAAGGAGCAGGGATGCGGCTGCAGGTTGTGGGAGCTGCCGCTGACAGACAGAGTCGTACAGGTATTTACTGTCAGGGCGTGTCTTACATATGGCTGCGTGAGATAGAAGAAACATTCTATCTTGTGAATACGGCGAGTTGTTATCTAATCATGGCAGAGCTACAAATTGCTACATTCAGCTGCTTTGATAAAGAGAAGGCCAGAAGGGTTAAGAAGAAGAAAAAAGAAGCTTTTTTTTTTGGTGCTTTAATACGAAATGGCTCCTTTTCCCGTGTATTAAGTCAAGCTGCTGGACAAACTGCATTATGTAGAAATAAGCACACATGCAGAAGCCGAGCTGTGAGGCGTGAAGAAACAGATGAATGGTGAAGAAGAAAAAAAAAAACACAACTCCCCTCTGGAGCGCCAATCCAGCAGGATGTCGCTTATCTCTCTGGCTGGTAAAGTGCGGTTGAGGCTCCGGTCAGCATCCTTAACCGCTATCTGTCACTCTACCTCCTTCACTCCCCCACCTCCCCCTCACCTGCCCCCCCCTCCCCACCCCAACCCCTCGCTCTGGGAGCGGCTCAGTTTCAGGCTGGCTGCGGTTGGAGACGGACAGGATGAGGCAGACGAGGAGTTGGACTGAGTCTGCAGGAAGGCAGGGGAGTCGGGGTGGGGGTGGGGGGTGGGGGGGGGCATTGTTAGAGGCTAACCCATGGGGCTGTTGAGTTCAGGGGCCATTCTCCTCTGGCTCAGTCTGTCTTGGCAGAGCAGAGGCAGTGTCTCCTGCATCATTAATGAGGACGGTTGACGCCCTGTACAGCAGCGCCCGGCAGCCAGCGTCTCGCCTGCCTGCCACCGGCCTGATGTGGAGCAGGTCCACACTATGGTAATGACGCAGGTGAAGCCAGGCCTCACACTGCTTTGGCGCGGCGTGCTGTATAATCAGCCGTGATGAATAGAAGGAACTCGGGAGACGGAGAGGTTCTGCTAACTTTGGGCCGGCGCACGGCGGAGGAGGAGGAGGCGCTGACGTTTATGAGCAATAAAGACAACAAAAATAATTTATCAGATGAAACTTGGGAACATGAAAGCTGCTGCCTGCGTCTATGAAACTTAATCTCCACTGAGCAGAGAAAAACAATGAACTAATTAAAATATACTTTCTTTTTTTTGCCCCTCCCCCCCAAAAAAATCACGTTTGATTGAATCCAGGATATCTGGCATCTCAAAGAGAGACGGAGGCTCCGTCAGAGACTGTTTACTGTAAAAGACAAGAGTGAAGACAGACAGACAGGAATAAATAATAAAAAAAAAACCCACTCCCCTCCTTTCATCTACAGTACGACAATCACGTCCCAGTCGCTGCCTCCTCACATTCCCTGATCAAAGGGTCTCAGAGCCACACGTTATTCCGGGAGTTGAACTCCGTTGACTCAATCAATACTTTTTTTTTAAAAAAAATTGTCCGAAAACTGACAAGAAGACATCAACTGTCCTCAGAGGGACGTCCTGAAGCTAAATATGAAGCATCCAGGTGACACAACGCAGCTCCACAAGACCTGACACATGTTTCACTCTGTCTTTTATTTAAAGAACCTGGATCCTAATTTTCCCTTTCTGCCAGTGTCTGCGTGTGTGTGTGCGTGTGTGTGTGTGTGTGTGTGTGTGTGCGTGTGTGACGGCGGTTGACTCCGCCGCTGTGTGAAACGTTGGAGTATTTTATACTTGAACACATCAAAGACCCCATAAAGCAGCAGCTGCCGCCGACATTCAACGTCTTCAACTCTTGTTTCAACTTTGAACTGGAACAATCGGGAAACACAGGCTCTCGCGCTCCGAGACAAAACAACGGGCCGGAGTTCATCCTGAACGCTGATTATTCCGACGCCATTTGTGGTCTTAAACATTAAGCTTATTACGCGCGCGCGGATACACCTTTTTTTTTTTCCTTATAGAAGGCAATTAGCAGCGACAGCGGTCGACCCAGCTTTGCTTGTCAGCCTTCAAAGAGTCGCTGTCGGTTGTTGTTGACACGCGGCAGGAATTCATAAGGAAAACGCTGGAGTCGGCCCGCGTTCACTCGTGTTTCTGCTACATGCGATTGTGGGATTTGTTTACTTGTGCAACATATGGACTCGAAGGCACCGTATTCTATAAGGTGCCTGTAGATCCATTCAATATTTTATTTTGCACCACCTGGCCAATCAACCTGAGACTTTTCCCTGGTTTTCGCAGACATTTGTTTGCACTGTCAGCAGCTGCAGCTGGGGAGCAACGCGGCGGCGTGCACGGGGATATAAAGTCCTAATGTGAAGGAAAAATAATGCAATTATTCCATATAACACTGAGGGCTGTTTAAACGAACATGCGTCCACTAAGGACTGAAGACTTCCAGGAGAAACTCCTTCGTCCACACAGACCGGGAAAAGGGGACGTTTGTGCAGATGTTGACAAAAGAGTTCGTCGGCTCCATTCAAATGTAAGATTTTTACAGCGCGGACTCAACACTAATATGAATGAATCCAGAGAGGGAGGCGTATTGAGGACGTGTGCAGCCTCCAGCGCCACGGTATCTCTGGCTCTTTGTTCGCCGTGTCGCCTGTAGCCTCAGCTCGCCGCCGCCGCCGCCGCGTCTGAGCCCGAGCCCCAACACAACACTTGTTTTTAGAGGGAAGAGCCCGAATCTGATTCAGCGTCAGAGGATTAGAGCAACAATGGAGAGATTGCACCGCTACACGTGCATTCAAACACACGCACACGCACACACACACACACACACACACATGCAGCAGTCACTGCCCAAGAGGGAATGAACTGCTCCAGAAAAGGCCAGGGCCTTGGCAAGGTAATTAACCGAGGGTACTTGTTTCACATGGCAGAGTCCATTAAGTGCCATGTCACGCTGATGTCAGTTTAAAGGTAGTGCGCGCACACACACACATATATATACACACACACACACACACATACACACACACGCACGCTGTGCTTTCAGATGGGAGGCGAGTGTCCGAGATGGAAACTGTGAAGTGAGAACGACAGAGGAAAACGAAGAGGGAGAAGAGGGAGAAGTGGCCATGGCTTCTCCAGGGCTCTCTAACCCGTCCCTCCTTAATCAGCAGCCCCATTCCCCCTCCAGGTCCAGCCATCGATTGGGAGCACTACCACCCCAGTGCTGCGGTGAGGAGCGAGGTGGGGGGGTGGGGGGTGGGGGTGTAATACCCATACGTATACCCTCTAATTGCCTGCCTGAGTTCCCACCACACACTCATCCCTGCAATCCAAGCAAAATGGCCACCGGACCAACCGAAGCACTGCCTCTGCTGGCACACATTTAAAATGGGCGCCAGTTTAAAGCCGTTAGAAACAGGCGACATATACAAAACGCTCCAGTCGTTTGGAGGGGGGTTGGGGGTGGGGGTTCACTCACCAACTTCAACCGCAGCGGTGAACAAGCCACAGAGGTAGCGCTGCACACCTGAGAGTGTATGACTGCGTATGAAGCCACACACACACACACACACACACACATACACACACACGCACACACGCACACACACACACTGTGCTACTCAGACTACTGCTGCATCTCCGATAACAACGTGGCCACTGAAGAGACTTCCACACAAGCTAACTGAGGTTTATCTCCCACTTAACAGATGAGCCAGAGGAAAGAGGAGAGGCACCCAGGGACCCACCGGGGGAGAGGCACAGAGAGAATGAGACCAAACAACAAAAAGTTTGAGAACAGAACAGAACAGAACCAGAGCGTCGCAGCAGACAGGTTTCTCTGACTGCTCTTCAAACCATGATCACACCGAGCGTTCGCTTTAAACCTGATTGCATGGAGTGAGAGAGTGTGTGTGTGTGTGTGTGCGTGTGTGTGTGTGTGAGAGCGGTGGAGCGTGGCGGCGCGCGGTGACGGATGGATGTTCGCCTGAATCCCCAGGAGCCACAGCTCCGCTGCCCAGAGCAGCACTGCAATTAAAGAGTGAGGCCCTGGATGGCGAGAGCGAGGAGCAGGGGCCGGCGTCGTGGACGCCGAGCGCTGAACTGAACACGCTGCTGATCTGTGCACTGACTGTCCTCCAGAACACGGCCATGTATTTTTAATCAATGTCAAAGTGATGAAGTGTGTGTTTGCTTCAAACCAAAAAAAAAAAAAAAAACCCTGACAAACACAAATAGAGAAAGACAAACTCCCCAGGGGGCGCACATGCGCACACACACACACACACACACACAACGCAAAGAGTGGACAGAGCGACTGACCCAAACAGGCTCCTCCTTCTGTCCATCAGTTTACAACCTGATACTAAAACCTTTCTCTTTATTAGCTTTATATAAACATAAACAACGAACATGAGCGTGGAGTCGTTAACATTTTTCTAATAACAATAAATAGCGTTGGGTTGAGTGGTCGGCCGGCCGATAATTAGAAATTGGCGGATCCATGGCTCATCCCTCAAGACAGACACATGCTGACGTGTGTGCAGGTTATCTGGTATTGGGAATCATTCCTGAAGCATAAACAAGCCAGGGAGATAGGCTGGCTGCCCTCCAACTGCCTGTCTCCTCAATTTTACAGGCCTCTTTTCCCCTTTCAGCCAATTCAGCCCCAAATATCGATCAGCCGAGAGAGAGAGGGGGAGAGAGAGGGGGAGAGAGAGAGAGAGAGAGGGAGAAATTGAAAGAAAGAGATGGGTAGAAAAAAAACAGAAAGGGGGAATTGGAGAGCTGGGATGGAGAGGCGGAAATGGAGGCCAGAGAGGTGAGGTATGTGTGTAAGTTGCAGAGAGGCAGAAAGTTTTTTAGTGAATCACACACACACACACACACACACACACACACACACACGCGAGCAAAAAGAGCGAAGCGAGCGAGAACACGCAGTAAAAAGAAAGCAACCGAGCGGGGGCGTGAAAACGATGAGAGATCATGTGATAGCGAGGCGGCGGCGCTGTAATCAGATCATTAACCCGAAGACCACTGACCTAAGGAGAAAAGCGCCGCGATCCCTGACTGAGACGCAGAGCGCTGAGGCGATCGCTTCAGAACCACAGAACACGGGCGCAAATGACGGCGCAACCTCAATCCTGATCTATTATTGTCTGAAGTTGTCTCAGCGTTTATTGGAGTCTTTAGAGTCGGGGCCCCACTCGGACTCCGCCGTGCTGTGTGTAATCTGACAAGAGGCTTCAAGGGCCTGATGCCATTACATGAAATGAAATTACAGCACATCCACTGCAGCAGAGCACTCCGCCTTATCAAAGACCCGACTCAAACGCTACTTAAGGAACGCCAGATGTTATGTGGCGGAAGGCTCGCCGTGATCTTTGACCCCGCAGAAGAGCCAATCAGTAACCAGCGCATACGAGGGCCCTCAGCAGCAGGAGGGGGCGGACGAGCAAGCAAAAAAAAAAAAAAAAAAAAAGCCGGGGCCAGTCAAAAGCCAAGCTGCACATAGTTTTACACACTATAAAATATTCATTTGCTAAGTGGTACAGCATTTTGCCCTTTGAGAGGTTCATGCATTGTTTAGGCCGCGGAGCAGAGGAGGAGGAGGGAGGAGGAGGGGGGGGGGGGGGGGGGGGGGGGGGGAGGAGGCCGGATGGTGGCAGGGGGAGGGCGGGGGGGGGGAGGAGGCTCAGGTTGTCGGCAAATCCCGGGTAGTTTCCACTCGAGTGAGGGGGGGGGATCCCTACCTGAAGCGAGTGAGAAAGCCGGGGAGACGGGACCGGAGAAGCCCATTGGCGGGGAAAAAGGCGCGGGCCGCGGAGCAGAGGAGGAGGAGGGAGGAGGAGGGGGGGGTGGGGGAGGGGGCCGGATGGTGGCAGAGGAAGTGCTCGGTAATGGGGCCAAACAGGAGAGCTGATTTATGTGCACAGTCATCTGGGCAAAAGAGGGGAAAAATAAAAGAGGGACAGAAAAAAAAAAAGGGAGGAAGAAATGTTTTAGCGACGCGCCGTCCTCAAAAGCAGCTTGGCTCCTCCCACACGGCGCCGCGTTGGTCACAACGATTGGCGCCGCCGAGAGCTCTGGTGATCCTCCGGTTCAACTTTCCCACAATCGCAATCGTCAATTAAAGTTGAAGTCAAACGCCACCTCGGGGACGGGTCTTCTGCGGCGCAGCAGCAGATGGTGGGCTGCAGAGCGCCACCTAGCAGCACTGGCTGATCGGTGGCATGTGCTGCACGCGGTGGTGGCGGCGGTGGCTACACCACCTCCCTGTCTGCCGTGCGACACCACGCACACCCTGCGACGCTGTCGCCCTGTTGTTCCGGAATAAAACCCACAGTCTCCTGCTCTGTTTACATCCTTCTGGCTCATTTAGCAAACGTTACGGCCGGCGTTAGCAAACATAAACGTAAACAGACGCTCAGAGGGGAATGGCTGAGTCGGGATATCTTCAGCCCGGTTACCGCTGACACCCGGGCCTCCTGTCCTATAATGCGGCTGCCCCTCCCTGCATCCTACATTCACAACAGAAGCAGACACTAATGCTCGGGCCAGAAGTGGTCGCCACATTCCCGGCAAACACAACCCAATCTTTAACCTCTTTACAGTGCGCATGATATACTCTGCAGGCAGGGGCCAAGGCTTTATCCATTATGAATGAGACCCATATTACTCCAGGCATTAGCAATGTATGAGCTGGGCTTTAGAAACACAAGGTCTGGGTTTTTTTTCCCTCGCCTGCCTCCCCGCCACTTCCTCCTCCTCCTCCTCCTCCTCGCTGTTTTCTTCTCTTCCCGTCCACGTGCTGCTTCTCTCACACGGCCTCCCGCCGACGCTCCAACTCCTGCCTGACAGCTCGTCGGCGCTCCCAGAGTCCCGCCTGTCCGATCGGCAGCTCCTTGACTGCAGGGCGTTTGAAGAGGCTGAAGCCCTCCGCTGACTGGATCTGCTCGCTCTTCAGCTCAGCACCTCTGACCCCAGCTAAGACCCTCTCCTCGTCTCCATCGCTCCATCGCTCCCTCTTCCCGGGTCTGACCCGAGTCTGGTTCCTCAACGCCAGCCGAGTGAAACTTTAATGAATTACAAGCATGAAGAGTGAGACAAACTAACAACACGGCTGCATCTACACAACCGTGTTCTTCTTACCACCACCAACAACATGTCCAACATCTCCAACACGTGGTCCATAACCCTGACGGCTCACAGAGCTTTTTATTAGCTCATGTTAGACTTTCATTTTTAATTTGATCCCTTGTGTTAATTATATGAGGGGTTTTTTTTTTTAGTGCTCTTAATCTGTGAAGTTCTATAGACGACAGCAGAGTATGGACGCCTTCATTAATTCTTCCTCATCACATCTAACAGCCTCATGAGAGAGGGCGACTCCAGCACCTTCACTGCTCACAGCGAGCGTTCTGGAGAGATGGAGCAAACGCTCTCGGTGGAGCCTGGGACTCCCCAGGGCTGCAGCCCTCATCTCCACCTCCTTCATTCCCTACAGCGGGACAATGAGATTACAGCGGCCCCCGGGGAGAGCCCCGCCCCCAGCAGGCACCGCGCTCCCCTGCTGCTTGACTATATGAGAAGTGGAGCAGACATCAAAAGCCTCCTCTGGTCCTGACGCGGGTCACTCTGCCACAGATACAGATTACAACGCCCAGCTGAAACGCTTCCACATGAGTGTGGCGTCCAATCCCATTAATGGCGTGATACGTGCAGAGGGTCATTAGCCGCGAGGAGGGCGAGGCGCACTCGTCTGCGCCATGTTGTCCCCGTGTAAAAAGGAAATTAACATAGTTTCAGCTGCGTTTCAGCCACAACAAATAGTGGAGGACAGGAAGGAGTGCGGTGAGCAGGCGAGCGGCGAGAAGCCTGGACAAGGCCTATTATGACAGGAAGCTGGACTCATCAGCCATTCAGGGCGCTGTAAGAGGAGACATAAATCAATGGCGTGCCAATTATGACACCACACTGAGCCGTGTGAGTGCAGGGAATTAGCAGCACAAATCTCCGTATCAGGTTCAGTTAGATGAGGAGATGCTCGGGAGTGGGGAGGGAATGCCAAAGGAAGACCGCGGGTGGGGGAGGGGCTGGAGGTGGGGGGGGGGCAGAGAGGAGTCAGGGGAAGGGAGAGAAAGACGAACAGACGTAAACAGTGAGATGTGAGGAGGCTCGTTACAACCGATACGAAAAAAAAAACCCCAAAACAACAACCATCTTTGTTTATGTCGTATTCAGCCTATCAAATCATCGGCTGGATGGAAGACAGGAAGCCGGAGCGGCGAGCTCAGCGAGCGGCGTTCTCACGCGCCTCCTGGAGCAGAGGGGAAGCCGAAAGCATCTGAGGTGAAGCCGCGTTACAACCGATACGAAAAAAAAAAACCCCAAAACAACAACCATCTTGTTTATGTCGTATTCAGCCTATCAAATCATCGGCTGGATGGAAGACAGGAAGCCGGAGCGGCGAGCTCAGCGAGCGGCGTTCTCACGCGCCTCCTGGAGCAGAGGGGAAGCCGAAAGCATCTGAGGTGAAGCCGCAAAGGCTGCAGTCACCACACATCAAACGTCCTCCTCATATTTCATTCATTCTCACACTGAAAGTTCCCTCTTAAGAACATTAAACCTCCCGCTCCAGTCGCAGGCCTCTCCTCCACCATGCTCCGCTCCGCTCGGCCTGAACACGACGCCTCGACACCACCGAGCTCACCGCCCTATCCCAGAACTTAGATTCTGATTAAATGGAAACAGAACAGCCCATTAAAGTCATTAACATACACCCAGAGTGTGCATGGGGGGTGAGGGGGGGGGCACCAAAGGGCGTGCACGCTCAGTAATGTAGCGCATATATTAAGAGAAGATCTGCAGATAAGACTTGAAAGAGCATATCTTGCAAAAGCTTCGATATATTATTTATCAGTCAGACATCAAAAAGGAGACTTTGTAATGACCCTTTTTTCATTCATATGCAAAGGTAATGCAGATTGTGAGAGTGGGAATCTGGCAGGAAGCGCACGAGGCTGGAGTTGTGTTGTACTGTAGTGGTCGACATGGTTTCCACCTCACAGCCGCCTGTGTGTTTAATTTAACGTCACAGCCGCTACGGCTTCATCTCACAGGCTGCTTTAATTCCTGACATGCAGACGTGTTAGTTATCCGAGGAAAAAGATGTATGGGAATGTCAACACAATGAAAACCCTTTTGTGAAATTTAATGTCATGTAAATGTTTCTTTTTTTTTTACCAAAATTGATCAGAATCCAGTTGTTGCTGATGTTTACTTTTTGCAGTTTTTAGAGAACTAATATTTCTTCTTATCGCGTTTGGCTGGCGTCAAGCGCCAACATTAGCATCAGGTGAAAAATAGTGCGAGTGACACAAATGTGTCCTGCGTGTCTGATAACACACACACTCGGGAGCAGGAGGAGCAGGAGCAGCCGGAGGAGCAGGAGCAGCCGGAGGAGCAGGAGCAGCCGGAGCGTCACTTTGGAGCGGGAGATATTTGCTATCCGCAGCGAGCCGCTCAGGTCGCGCTCCTCCACGGCGCGCGTGAGTGTCCGAGTCATCAAACGTCAAGGTTTGCTGCCTGCCATCGCTGCTGATTTCGGATTCTGTTCATTGGCTGATAAATCACGGGTGTTTTAATTGTACGCTGACCTTGATGGAATGAGTGGACATCGTTTATCAATTACGGGTGCAATGGGGTGATGTGGTGAGAAAGTGTCTGCTGACAGAATTATTTTTCATCTGCTCTTCGGCCTCCCTCTGCACCGAGCTCCTGTTAAACAGGTTCTCAAGTGGAAACAATTTCCATCCTGCAGCGATGGCGTTCTTCTCTGCTTCTTCTTCTTTTTGTTATTATTGCTATCATCATTATGTTCTCTGCTGCTCATGAAATCCTCTCCCTTCGTGTTCAGTCCTCAGCTGTTTACCAAGTCTAATTCAAAAGGAACCAATAAAGGCGGAGATGTAAAAAAGTGGAGAGCGAGCCGGTATGACCGCTCTAATCTGTGCGTGGGCGCCTCAGTGTGCTGGCACGCCATGGCTTTCCATGACACGAACATCAAATCCCCGGAGAATGCCGCTGCCGCCATGAGCTGTGTTTTATGGGGATTTAGGCTGTGGAAGAGAGATTTGAGTTTTACCTATTGTTAAAAAAAGCAGGGCGGTGTTGGAGGACGGGGACATTAAACAGGCCCATTAATGTTTTACACAGTGTTGTGTTGTTGATGTTGTTGTTGATGCTCCTATAGACCTGTAAAGTCAAGACGCCAACTCTTGGGGTTGACGGGCACGGGAGCCTATAGAAATGCGGCGGCGGGTGGGAGGTGCGGAACGGAAGATAATTCTGCTTTTCTGATGCGTTCGTGTAGCCGCAACAACCTCCACCCCCCACCCCACCCCCACCCCACCCTCATCAGCCATTTCGTACTCAGAGCAGTCGAGCATGAAGAGGTACATCGTTTCTCATCCCTCACAAAAGGCTGAGTGCGCGGCGTCTTTAACCAGCTAACAGCGGCCCAGCCTACCCTTTACTTCCTCACATACAGTATCTGAATGCCGCCGGCGTCCGCGTCAACTCGGCCAACGAGAGCATCGGCACGGTTTTCTAACCTGGAGCGCGTCCGCCGATGCACGTGGATAAATGAGCAAACCACGAGCCGGGGAGGCCCAGCGCCGACCTTTTGAATGGTGGGCTGGCGTTCTCAAAACGCCGGGCCCCAGATTGCGCTCGCCCTCAGCCAGATGAGAGGCCGCTCATGTGTGAACATGAGCACGGGCTCGCCAGATCCAAACGCCCTGCAGGTCTGAGGGAGCATTTTACAGCCTGTTTAACAGTAAGTTCAAAAAAAATCCCCCCGTCCCGTTTTTTTTTTCCCCCTCCACAAAGAGATTTCTCAGACGTCGGGCCGTGCCTGCTGATTGGCTCTGAACGTGGTGTTGATTAAAAAGTCAGCATTGTTCAGGCTTTCTTGTTTTCTCTTTCTTGTGGATCCTGGGAGTACAAACAGCTCGATAGGCTGCGTGTGAAAGTCTTCGGGCCTCGTGTCTGATGAGGGACCCGTGGTGAGAGAGGAAGGGGCCCGCTCGCCCGGCTTTTGGAATCCAATAAAGTGCTTTATTCCAGGGCCGGGGCCGACGTGAGGCTAATCTTTGATCTGAACTGGAAGCTGAGGGCTCCGGAGTGAGCCACGCTGCCCGATTATTTATAGGAACTTCAAAGGTTCGCTGATCACACTTGTGTCTCTTATCTCGCGAGCAAGAAACAGCCACAACAACAAAAAGTGACTTTGCGAGGAGAGTCGGAATTCAGAGCAGGTACGGAGAAAGGCCCGAGTGTTTGAAACAGCGGTCGGGGAGGGGCTTTGCTGGGGCTCTGTGGGGAGATCTCCAGATTAGAAGTGATCAGACCCACGTATATGGGCCATCTGCCTGGGAATGTGCCTCTGGCGGCGTCCGGGAGACGATCGGACCGGAGGAGGATAAGTGCTGCTCCTCCTTCCTTTCTGTTCCCATGAAGACGACTCCACCAATGTCAGGGAAGCCCACTCCCTTCTCTCCTTCATCCCTTTCCTGCCCCTCTTCCTCCCTCCCTCCCTTCCTCTTGTCATCTCCCTCACTTCCTCTCGCGCCCCAGCCCCCCCCCTCCACTATCACCACCACCACCACCACCTCCACATCACATCAGAAATGTGACTGGCCTCAAACTGCTGACTTGCTCACAGTCCATTGAGTTTCCTCTCCTTATCAAATTACAGCCACCTCAATAACCCACTCACTGCAGCACGCCGGAAGAAATGAGGTTTTCTCCACCGCCCGCCCCTGGCACTGCACTCTCTCTCCCTCGCCATTTCTTTGCTCGCATTTTTCTTTCCAAAACAGCAGACAGGGAAAAGACGGGGAGGCGTTGGAGGACGGCGGTGGCTGAGGTGAACATTGGTGCATGTTTTCGAGTGGTCAAACGCGCGTGATGTTTGGTGTAGACGCGTACGCGGGGGCAGAGATGCGCCATCGGCCGCACAGTGCTGATCTGCAGACGTGGGCCGATGGCCAGATGGCAGCAGCCTTCAGAGAGAGGGTTTTTTACTTCCACCCCAACAACTGCTCAGTCGCAGCAGGCCACCAAGACCCCGTTACCTCCTCCCAGCAGGAGCTGTCCTGGGTCACTTCTCATTTCTGAGCCATCAGGCGTCAGAAACTGGCTTCTCCATACGCACGCCATCATCCTCCTTCCTCACCACTCCAAGAAGAGAACTACTGCCATGCCCCGGTGGAGAATATGACACGGCCCCATCAACTGTTATATACCTGCTGGAGAAAGCTTTGGGGAGCCCACGAAACCGACCACGCAAGGTCATCCGTCTCATTTTGTGAGCGAAGCTGCAGTTATTACAAAGTCAAAATGAAAAGCCTCATCCCCAGGTCAGCTGTCTGACAGCTGATGGATGTCATTTAACCTTCCCAGCAGCTGCTTACTGGTTTAGACACCAAAGTAAATAAGGTCTGAGGGAGGAAAGTTGAAAACACCTTCTCTCCTGATGACACAGTCGCCCCCGCAGAGTCACTGATTAATTTTTTACGTCAGAAACATTGATGTTTTTTTGAGGTTGTAATTGCCCCTCCTGCATTAACGAATGCAAATGAGAGTTCAGGACAAATTTACAGGAACCTGCAAACACACACACACACACACACACACACACACAAACTACTCCTCCAGAATTAACATCAATATTTATCTTACTTCTATTATCCAATTCTTACCTCATTCGCATGCTAATTGCTACAATTACCATTAAATAAGAGCCCTGGTTCAGAGGAAATAACCTGCTGCTGAGCACTCGAATCACCGACTCGTCACCTGTGTGCACACAACGCAAACACATACACACATACACACCTACACGGCGGCGGCGGCAGGAGAGGTGGGAGGTGGGAGAAGGTATGTTAACGTCTGCCTTGTGGATTTTTTTAAAATCCCAAAACACCCAACAAAACTACAATGCAACCGGCAGTTTATGGATATTTTTGGAGAGCGGTCGTGTCAGTGGCATCACGCGAACTTCTCTGACACGAGGAGACAGCAAAAATAACTGAGTGGAGTTGCAGCCTAAATTGAGAGCGAGCGCTCATGTATAATGATTGGAAGGAACCCGGGGAGGGTGAACATGAAAGCCCAGCAGAGTGCCAGCCCCAGTTACCTGCAGAGCCGCGGTCGACGAGCTCTGCCTTCACCTGTTTTATTGGAGACGAAGCCGGCGTGTCAGTGACAGCGAATGTCCAAGTTGAGTGGGAGTAGATTAGATTAACTCCCCTGTGAAAGAGCCTTGTCTCCTTCCATTGTGCATCCTGTCTAGTTAAAACTACACAGGTATGCCATGGCAATAAGCAGGTGTGCTGACACCGGGAGTCGTGTTGGGAATACGGCCGCTGATTGGAAAGCCTATAGAGTATTCTTCAAACACAAACACGCGCCTGACGCACAACGTCTGCCCCCGCGAGCCACCGTCGTACATGAAGATCAAGTGAGTGATGCTTTGTGGCTGATGTGGTACAAACTGTACCACGCTGCGCCCACCAGACTCCACGTTTGGTCCCTTCAGGGATGTTTGGCCCTGCAAAGACATCCATTTTGTAAATGGACATGGTGGAGGAGTGTGGAGGGTGTTATTGAGGAAGGCCTTGCAGGGAGCCGAGGGTAGAGACGCGAGTGCAGCCAAAATAAAGACAGAAAAACTTAACTGGATGGAGACACAGAGCCTGGTACTAACTGAGTTGTAAACTTCTATTGCCCCCGGGCTGCAGTCATACTCTGATCGAATCAGCCCGGAACGCAGGCGAGCGAATTCAGACCTTTTCCGGAAAAATAAATAAATAAACAAACAAACGCAGAGCAAAGACACGAGAACACAAACAATGCAAACTGAATCAGAAAAATAAGTCAAGAAAATTCAATTCTCCTCTTGGGAGCAATATCAATGCACTCGAAACTTTCTGAGACAGAAGATCCAACGTCTTTATTCCAGCACGTGATGCATGGGGTTGGGGTTGGAGTTGGGGTTGGGGTTGTGGGTGGGGTTGTTGGGGGGGAGGGTGATCTCAGCATCTGGTTCAAAGATGATTCCTTTTCTTTGTTGGATCAGAAAGAAAAGGTCTTCGTCGTTGAGCAGCGTGTGAACATTAGTTGCTGGTGTCAGAGACATCTTGCTTTTTGGACCGGCCTCGTGCTCATGCAGCACGCTGAAGCGAGCTGATGACCTTTGCTGATGGCGGAACACCTCGTCGCCAAGGCCTCTCAGTCGTAAAGTAGTAGACACGCCGTGAAAGATCTATTAGTTTGCTCTTTTACGTGTAATAATCCTGACAGAACAAATAACACTACAGCATATTCTGAGCGAAACATAAAAGGTGGGCGAAAAAAAAAAAAACCCCAACCTAATAATCATTCAAAGTGATGCTTTGGGAATGAACAGAACAAATGTGAAAATGAATTCAGGTTGGATAAAGCGTCTGCACTTGCGGGGGCCGGAGTGAACGGAGGCTGCGGAGTGGATGGATACCATGAAACACTGTCTGTCACTGACGCGCACAAACCTCCCTCGTAAATTATCTTGAGCAATGTAGAATTTACGAGGCAGAGATATCTCAGTGCCGGCCCATCATTTCCACGGCTCTGTCACCGTAACTCTCTCCAAAACTGCCCAAACCCATCCATAAAGATGGCCACTGCAGCTACAGATGGAAACGCCAGAAAAGGCTAAAAGGCTGGGTCTGCTGGAGGAGGCCGTGGTGTAGCACGCCACTGCGTCTGACTCAAGCCGCCAGCAGATACACAACAAACAGTAAAAAAGTGGATACAAGTGTGACAATTAGAATTTGCTCTGTTTACGCTGCACAAAAAAAAATCAAGTGTCGGGGGAATTTGGTGAATGGGAAGATGAGTTGAAATTGCCAGTCGTACGCCGCCTGCCATCTTTACGGCAGCCGGCGCGGCTCCTCGCCTTCACAATAGCCTCCGCCTTTTGAAATATGTGTTTGTGTTTCTCGGTGTCAGAGGGAGTGAACAGGAGTGTGTGTGAGTGTGTGTGCGCGCAGAGATTCCGGGGAGCTTTTAGAGTGCTATCATGGAGTAGGTGGAGGACGGCGGAGTGTATCAGAGAGGGCAGTCCGCACATGCTGCCCTGAGAGATTGGATTCTCACCCATGAAATGTAAGCACACAGGAAAACGCTCTGCGGCAACAACCTCCAATTTACACAGCAATTTTCCACTCGCTCGCGACAGAACTAAATCGCATTTGTCTCCCCGCCGTTGATACTACGCTGCCCCGGAATTCCATTCATATCCAGTTAATTAGCGCTTCCTCGCCCGGCACCAGAAAGAGCAATCATTGGACAAAACCTGCGGAGTCATTTATTACACTTTATTACAGTTCATTGAGGAAGCCAGGGCGCGTTGGATATTAGAATGATTACTTGTGTTTGTGCTGATAGCATGTCTGTGTGATGAGAGAAAAAAAAAAGTTATTTACCAAAAACAGCTGGACGGATAAATGAGGCCTTTTCCCGACATGACAGTATCTCCCCCGACTGCGCTGTTCCAACACTTCTGGGTGAAAAGCCACGTCTCTCACGCTTTACTCGCTCCTTTGAAAACGTTAATTGCCATTCATTACTCGCTATTGCCGAATGATAACAATGTTGGAGGTACAATTCTAGGTCATTAAATTAGAAGGAAGGGGATGAATAGGAGGAGTGGGCAATGGGAAAAAACCGTGATTCCTGCTGAGCAGTGTGACAGTTTGTTACAGTTTAAAAGGTTACTTCATCCAAATTAGAAATAAAAAAAAAAACCCTTGTTCTTTTCATTTACCTCTCGTCGTTTCTTACGCCGCCACTAGTTTTTAATTCACTTTGCAAAAGGTGTGGAGATTTCTCTCTGCCGCCAATACAATTATGGCAAATGGAATTCCAATTGCGGAATGCGGGATTGTCCCGGCTACTCTGGATTATCCACAAAACGCACACTCGACTGTTTCATAGGGACAATGTCTCCAGCCACCGCCGATGAAATCTGTTCCCCTTCACATCGCAGAGAAACATTATATATGTGTTTATTTTCCCCCGTTAATTTAGATGAACTGATCCTTTAAGGCTGAAAATCATCCCCCCCCCCCCCCACACACACACACACACAGAGCTACCAGCATCATCACTAATGCAGCACTCAGCCAGCAGCTGCAGCAGCATCAGACATAAACACATTCATGTCGGGCTGCTCGCACCACCGATCTCCAGCACACACAAACACGCGCTTCATCAACTGGCCACGCCTGCATCTGCCTCAACACACACACACGCACACACACACACACACGCACACACACACACAGAGACCTGCAGAGGCTGTAATCTGTAATTTGTAAGTTCCATTTGTTTTGAACACACACCAAAGCAGTGGTCCCCTGGGACCTAATAAAAGCTCATAAGCACGTGGAGAAGAAGCCCGAGGCTCTGCTCTTTCCCACAGATCTCACCTTGATAGATGGTTTTAGAAAAACACAGAGGCGTGCACCACTAACAAAGTGCTGCGAGAAGAAGCTGCGATATTCCGACTCTGCGTCTGAGGAGGGAAAGTGAGAGGGAAGAAGAGGAGGAGGAGGAGGAGGAGGAGGAGGAGGAGGGTGGGGGCTTTGATTTAGGCTAAATTGTATGAGCTTCTCCCGTTTCTTCCTGGTTTTCCCGTGACAAGCAGAGTAATCAGTGGGATCCCTGCTCGGCTGCCTGACAGGAGAGAGGATCAGGTTGTTCACGCTACGCAGAGCTGAGATGAACCAAAACAAATGTGATTCTTTATTTTTCTTTTTTTTTTTGTTTAATTTTATTTTACAGTCCATCTCCTGATGGTTTGTTTCACGGCGTTAAAGGGAGTGGCCGGCAGAGACGCTCCGGGAATCACGGACATTACTTTATATTACTGTAGGTCTCTAAAAACGAACGTGCCGTAACTGGCAATTTCAGACCCCCACCAACGCAGTATAGAAATAATAATAATAATAATAATAATAATGATAATGATAATGATAAAAGGGCTCATTTAATTTGGAGAAACAAAAACAATTATGAATCTGCCTGGGTGGAGGTCATCTGCTCTCTGCGGCACTTCTCCTCTCGCTTTCATTCCGGAATACCTGTAGACTTTCTCAAGGAGAACTTGGAATCAATTTCAAGCCCCATTTAATTTTATACCCCCCTACATGCTGACCCACAACAGCATAGTTCAAATATTGATCTTCTTTAGCGGGTGACCCGGCGTGCCTCGGCGTAGTCAAACACAACGGATTGTGTTGCATCCTTTAAAAAAATTAAATAATGTGATTGAGCACCAGCGGGGGAAAGCTCCGTCTGCCTGTTTGATAAGAGGAATTATTATTATTATCTAAAAGTCGCTCCTCATGCGACGCGCCCGCTGCTGCTGCGGCGGCGGCGGCGAAGACAAATAATGACCTTTTGAAAAAGTAAATTTCAGTGTTTGCCTGCAGATGTATCTGTCAGCAGCAGCCTGCCTTCTGGAGGTGCCAGGAAGCGGCTTGTCCAAGCACCAAGGAGCAGCAGCAATAACGCTCTGCTCCTCACCACTGCCATTAAGCTGCTGGTGATAAAAAGGTGCAGTGCTTTTAATGGCTTGTGATAGCTTCTTTTTTTTTTTCCCCCCGCTCCTTTCACGTGTACGGTCAGTCTGTTAACTCAGCACACGGAGTAATACGTCTCATTTGAGAGGATCCCGCCGAGAGGAGAAGGCTTGAAGGACAGTGTGAGAGTGACACTACATTATAAACATAATAATCACAGCTGGCTAAGATACTGCAGTAAAGAAATAATTGGACTCACGCTGGCCTGGCTGCTTGAGCGTTTTAGCTCTGTCATTTACAGAAATAGAAAAAACCTCGGGACAGATTATGTACTCAGGGGGGAAAAAGGATTTCTACTGTGAGGTTCTCCTTCTGTCTTTATCCTGCTGTAACAGTATGCATATGTGTGTGTGTGTGTGTGTGTGTGTGTGTGATGTAGTGAGGGCTCCTGCAGTGTAAAGACAGGGAGGTGCATGTCTCGTCTTTCTCCCTCTCACCGGTCCGACTCGCCTCCGTCTGGACCGGAGAAGCACTCAAGCCAACAAGCGCCGGAGATCTCGCAACCTCGTGGACGTAACGCGGCCGCGGTGGGAAACAAGGCCACTGCAATGCAGCGCTGACAGTGTGTGTGTGTGTGTGTGTGTGTATGTATATATGTATGCGTGAACAGCCCTGTGCCACCAGCCGCCTTTATCTGAACCTCTGCGTATACACACACACACAGTACATCTACAGTATATCTACAGTATATCTACAGTATATCTACAGTGTGTGTGTGTGTGTGTGTATAGTGTGTGTGTATATTTCACCTATTCGGCAGAGGTTGTGTTTGTTTGAGATATTTGCCTTTGTCTTTTTGTCGAATTAAAAATGGCCCCGTATCAGAAACAGTGTAATTATCAGCAGGCGACTCGTTCATCTCGCCTCAACAGACGAGCAGGTAACAGAGGAAAACATCACCTGTGGTTTCATATCCTCCACCCCCCCCCCCCCCCGTTCTGCGGAATGAGCAGCGACAAATGTTTAACACCCACGTTAATTCAAAGCCTCATTAGAAATTTGCCACCTTTAGAAAAAAAAAAACAAAAAAGTTGCTAATTATTGTGAGGCGAGTACATCTGCATCTGCGGCTTTGTTTTCCAGGAGTGGAGTATATTAGCATCAGCAGCACCGCGAATGCTAATTCCCTGACACTATAGGTTGGGAATATAGACAGGAAGACTCCAGGCTAACGCTCAACATTAATGACTGGAGGATATTTAGCATTATTGGCAAAATGTAAATACAGATGTATTGATGCACTGCACAGCGGCGTGCAGGCAGACCCTGCTAGCATCCACCCACAGATGACAAGAAGTACACACGGGGGGACAAACAAATATACATATGTAAGCTCAAATGTGCACGCTCGCATTAAAATACAGGCGGCCCCCCAGAGGAAAACCTTTGTTGGTGAGTAAATCTATTGCAGCGTTTGTGCCATTCTTCTATACAGGGAACAAATTTAATTTTGTTCCATTTACAAAGGTCTAGTGGAGTAAGACGGTGGGTAGCCTTGAAAAAACACACACACACACACACACACTCACACACAAGTCAGCCCGACTGTGAAGTCTCCGTGAAGAACAAGGCAGCACTCGCTCACACACCAAATGAAATTTCAAAATAAACGACTGAGCTGTGATTTACAATTCTCCTCGGGGGCAGAGAAAAGTGAGAAAACATTTCAATCAGTCCCTCTGCCTTTGTTATGCTGCTGTGAATCAGCTGTTTAAGGGACAAAACAGCTGAAATACGGCAACGCAGCGCCTCGGAATGATTCCACACCAGAACACAGAACATATTGAGAGGTATATTCCACAGCCCGTGACTTTTCGTTTTCAAGTCTTTTTTGATTTGTGCCTGATTGAACCTGAGACGACGGCGCTTAACCAAATTGTGGGGGGGAAAACAACAAAGCTGGCAGAGCTGTGCGGTACGATGGAAATATTTCAACACGACGACGACGCGACGGAGAAAAATCTGATAGTTTGAGAAAACAAACGTGCCCGTTGCCAAAATCATAAGATAAGAGTTTTACTTCCAAATGTTAAACGTATAAGCCAAGTGTTGATCTACATGTGAAAGATTCTGGATGAATTTGTCTGTTTCCATATGGCCTGGCTCAAAGCGCAGCGAAAAAACACGGGATTCGTGGGGACTATTTCTGGCCGCGCATTACCACACGTTACCAAAGGGTGGTGTGTTTTCCTGCAGCAGGACAGTGACTGCAGGACTGAGGCGAAATAAATGACAGTTTCCATGTTTATGGTAATGAAGGAAGGAGTGGCCCGGTGTAACCGCGTGGCTCACTGATGAGTTTCTGGGCAACACTGGAGCTGACAGAGGAAGAAGACACATCAGGCTTTAAATACGCCGACACCCGCTGTTAGCGGCGTCGTTTGTTAGATTCGGTCTTTTTAACGGAATCTGTCGACGGTAAGAGAAACAGAGAAAATCACCCGTCCCCGTTATGGATGATGGAAACCCACGGTACGAGCAGTGAGGGTCGAACAGGAGATCGAAATAGAACCTAGAACTATTGTATGTTAACCCTTTTCCCGAGAGGTCAGGAGGGAGGTGGCGTGGTGGGGAGGGAGGGGGGGTGGGGGGGATGGGATGGTCTCTCCGAGCCCCATTTGAAGCCCGGCGAGGCCGTGGCTCATTTCTCAAACTCATCTCGGATGCACCCACACGGGCCTAACGAGAGCCCGTGTAGGGACAAAAACCTATTACGCCTCCCCAGTTACAGACAGCATCTCCATTTACAGCTGTCAATAGTACAGCTTGGCCTACAATAATTATCCCCCAGGAAGGAGCCGTCTCCGCGCAGCTCGCATTAGCCCGTCCCCGGGAGACCGCCAACCTGAATCCTTCGATATCTAAAGTCCCTGTGAATAGTGGCGCGTTGGGAGGCAGGATCAAGGCCTGAACTGAGGGGGAAGTGTGTCACGAGTATTCCCAGTCCTCTCCTCTCTGCATCCCTCGCCTTTAACCAGATGTATCAGTGTGTGTGTGTGTGTGTGTGTGTGTGTGTGTGTGAGGGAGGAGGGGGAGAGTCGGTTCCAGTGCAGTCGTAGAAAAGAGATCAGCGTGAGTAGGAATACGAGGAGGAGGAGGAGGAAGCTGAAACCAGAGAACCTGGGCAAGTCCTCCCAGGATCCACCGCCATAAACGGATCGCCTCTTCTCGGTGACCTAACCGCGCAGGGCGATACCGAAGCCGTGCACGTTGAAAGGGGAAATTCAAAACAGCCCGACCAAAGAAGCCGCAAAAAAGAAATCAATAGATGCAACAATAACAATAGACATCAGCACGGCGGAAGACCATGATAGAAAATCCAATTACAAATCAAAGCCAGGCAATTTTAGAAAAACGGGAGATCTCCAGATAAGTGTGCGGCGGCGGCGGCGACACAGAGCGATGTGACATGAAGACAGTAACGACTGCTGCTTTCTCCTCTTTACACATAAGTAACACCCTGCTTCTCACCCAACAGCGTCCTCTTAGATAATGGAGTTACATTTACGAGCGTTGCCATATGCCCACCCAGTGCCTGGTAAATAGAAAATCCATGCCATGCCATGTTTTTATGGCTGTGAAGACAGCTACTAACTACCATGAGCAAACCCCAGCTACCCCGTCAGCCTCGGCTCGCACCATAAATATATTTATACTTTAATACAGGCCTACAGCGCCGAGCGTTGCATCCCGTAAAAAGCCTCCCCACACTGTAATTCATAACTCCCTCAATATCCAGCGCCATAACTCACGGAACGAGCCGCTACAATACAAATTGGCGGTAGAAGAAAAGTGACATCATCCTGCGGAAGGATGGAGCTGGCACCCCGTGTGGTGGAGAAAGTCTCCCCGTGTCGAGAGGAGGAACGTCCCTCCAGCAGCGGAACGATACCGACGCGCCTTTTTTATTTATTTATTTTTTTTTTGGTAATCAGAAGCCCACAGTTCTCCCACCACACCGCAGGGAGTCTCTCCTCCCGCTAATGAAAACAAACATTTAGCCGGATTTATATGCAGCACAGCTGACTACAAAGAGCATCAAAGCAGAGTGCCTGAGAACACACACACCCAAACACGGCTGCACACAAACACAGCGCAGGTATGCTTTACTAATCTTTTATGTAATAAACTCCTGTCTCCCTGTGATATCATGCGGCGCCATGTTCACACATAATAAGCAAAGCTGTTCACAGACTAACTTAATACACTGTCTTATTTGAAATGCAAACAAACTGTGAGGCAAAGGCTATCACCTCACCCCCCCCTCACCCCCCCTTCACCCCCCCCTTTCTCTGGCTGTCATCTTACACGAGCCAACGCTGCAGCCCTGCACTGAGGCGGG
>JAFBJQ010001142.1:82596-90226 GCA_016785345.1 Trinectes maculatus
GCGGCGGTGGGGGTTGGTAGGGAGGTTGGGGGGGGGGGGGCATTAAAAAACACAGGCTGTTATTAGGCGCGGTCGTGACATCCCTCTTCATCTGCTCTCGACTCAGCTGCGAACACGCACCCGGCCGAGCGTGTACTGCACAACACGCTAAAGTGTACAAGAAAAACCATCTTCAGCTTCCCTCTGACGCAGCGGCGTCCTGATGAATTCTGTTTGATACGGCTACGAGACGCAGACAGAGATACACACACACACACACACATGATGTGTTAGTTACATCAGGGCGCCCGCTGGGTTCGGATGCAGCTTTGCCTAAACACTGTGGGGCAAAGCCAGAAATCAATCAAACGTCTGACTCGGAGAACCTGGACGTTCCAGCAGAGATCGATGGAACATGGGTCACAACAAGCTGTGCTTACTCCTGATTTCTGAATTTGTCTCAGTCCAATCCAATCAAATCCAGATGTCTTTTTTCTTATTGATAAAAACTTGAGAATAACAATCAAACGGCCTCACAGTGTCCACAACATACAATCACATGTTAGCTGAGTCGACCTTATATTTGGACTTGGTCCGAAAAAGGTGATATTTGTATCTATGGTGTAGCTTCTTCCTGTTCCACTGGTTTCAGACCAGCGAGTCGCTGACCGCATCTTAAGATCATCAAAGAGATGTGAAAAATAACAAAAACACAACGTGGATAATCAGAGTCCTGTAGGCGGAGCCTGAATAATGGCAAAAGAAAACCTGAGTCAAAAATGGCATCAAGATGAGAGCGACGCAGCTAAACAGGAAGTCAGGGGGACACGGGTCAGCCAATCAGCTCGCTCGGTGACTGGCCACAATGTGAGAATGAATAATAAAGTGAGTTTCAGGTTGGTGTCTGTGTGTTTGTGTAACTCGTGGCCCCGCAGAGCCAGACCGCGGCTCAAGATGCTACCTCTGCATAGGAAGTAATTCACCAGCAGGGGGCAGATGACCCGTAATTACACATTCATACTTGTGTTTCATTAAACAACTAATAAAACGGGCGTAATTCAAACAGATGCTTCCCTGCACCGGCGGCCATCTTTACTGGCAGCGTACAGTCTCGTGTCTGGATAAATGGCCGGGCGGTTTCTTGCACAGATCAGGCACCGCGGGCGTGTGAGGTGGTTCAGGAGCAGAAGAATCCCACGAACCCATCTCCCCGTCTCCCCCTCTCTATCTGTTTCTCTGTCTCTCGCTCGTTTGCTCGCCCTTTTTGCTCGGTGAATAATTGAGGCGAGCTCTGCCGGATCAGCGGCTTCAAAGCGAGCCGCTGGACTCGTCTCAACAGTTTCTTCTCTTTTTGTCCTGCGGAATCAAAGCGTCGGAGCAGCGGAGACATCCAGTCAACTCCCCACGCCGCCCTCCTGCCAATTAACACGCCGCATCAGCGAGGGCTGCACAGGGCTCTCAGCTGATCAGCCAAAGAATCCAAAGAGATTCTAATCATCATCATCATCTTCATCAACATCAACATCAACATCAACATCATCATCATCGTCATCATCATCGTCATCATCTTCATCATGAGGTTTGTCAGTGTCACCCTCTGTTTTTTCCTTTCAGGACAAAACACCACATCAGCATAATCACCACCACCATGACAACAATGTGTCGGTGTGTGTGTGTGTGTGTGTGTGTGTGTGTGTGTGTGTGTCCGCTCTTATTTTTAAAAGAACAGGTTGAAAGCAGCAGTTCGAGCAGTAAAAAGCCATCACATGCACTGGGAGCCGAGTCAGCAATAATCAAAGGCAATACAAGCAGCGACTAATGGGGCTCAAACGATCGGCGGTGCATTCCTGTTCTCCACTGTTTATCGTATGACCGCTGATCAATAAGGCGCACTCGCACTAATCATCATAAGAGATGACTGTTTATTTCCCTTAACTCCCATCACTCTGACAGAGCAGGAAGAGAAGCCTTCAGACCCTTCACTTAAGTAAGAGCAGCAATAACACAGTGTAAAATCATCCATTAAAGCCTTCATTCAAATTGTTTCCGAGGAAGAAACGTATTTAAAGGCAGTAAATATACGGAATGATTTATACGCAAGTTCATTATTATTATTATTATAATTACTGAGGCATCAGAGCGCCTGATGTTTTATCTATACTGTGCATTGCGTTTAATGCAGAGATCATTTTCTAACACGTAGAATCTAAATCTCAATTCTGTCGGCCTAAGTTTAATTAGGTTTCTGTCAAATCGTTAAAATATCATCAGCATTTAAATACAAATATTCAAATAATTAGTTTCTTTAGTTATCTTTCTTTTCCCCGGTGTCCACATGCACTTTTAGATTTTATATTTATACAATTACAACGTTTGGACACACCTACGCACCTTTAATTACATTCTTTTAAATACTAACTAATATTAATACTAATTAACTTCTTTTTTTTCCACTTTTGTACTAAAAACAAAGCTGCATGCAAGAACGGTAAAAAAAAAAAAGTTTCAATCATGGCTGATATCCAGGAAGTCCAAATCCCTCCCCAAAATCTGACCAGGCACAAAAACAAACAAACAAAACAAACAAAAACGTGTGTGTCGTTCACATTTAGCTCAGTTAAATCATCAGGAAGCTATTTCAAACGCCTTCGCTGTGTGGAAACAGATGATGATAAAATAATAATAAATGAATAACAATAAATAACTCGTTTAGCGAAATATAAACTGTGTGTTGTGTGTCAGACCCTGTGTGTTGTGTGAATGTGTTGTGCGGGGGAAGGTGGGGAGGAGCAGGAGCTGATGAGCAGAGCTGCTGCAGTGGATGAGCACATGAGCACTCTGCTCCTCTCGCCACTTCACTATGGACACAGCTCCCCCATCAGGAGGACCACCACAGTCTGAGCAACACAAACAGCCAGGACGCGGATTACGCAACATTCCGCACAGACGCCACTCGGTAAACACGTCTGAAAGTGAACGTGGAGCTCGCCGCGCGTTATATTCTTCATTAGCCGCACCGTGGCGTATAATGAGCTCATCTGAGCCGCTGATGTGATCAGCTGGGTTACGGAGCAGAACGTGGCGTCTGAAGGAGAGGGGTTTGCCCCCCCCACCCCACACCACCTCCTCCCCCCAGGTTCCCCCCGGCCCACTGGACACTCAGACCTCTGGAGACGCACTTTGAAGAAAACAAAGCGGCAGTGTTTGGAGCTGCTGGAGTCTGTGGAGAAGCAGCGAGGCCTTTCGAGGGGGCACCCTTGAAGTGCCCCTCTGACAGGCTTCCTCATTATCTGGCATCTCCAGAGTGCCAACCAGCCCCGCTGCCGAGGAGGGGGCACGAGGACGCCTCCGTCAGGCAGCCCTGTGGGTAGTCACCGAGGAGGGGGTTGTGCTCTCGCTAAAGGTCCACTGATTACATCTCAGGCCCAGAGCTTCAGGGATCTCTGCTAATTAAAGGTTGTGTCATATCTGTTAGAGATAACAAACCTATGGAGCTCCTTTTAGAAACCAGGGAGTCCATTTTATACCCCCCCCCTCCATTCCCCCTCCCCTCCCCCCTCCCCAGGATATCTCTGCTTTCCGGCATCATGTCGAGCTGCAGGCTCGGTTCTGCGTCCGCCGCTGACCGGCGGCGTGCAGCGGGAGCAGAGGCTTCCTGTTTAACCTGCCCTCACCCGCCTCAGCGTGCCGGCGGCGTTTTGGAGGCATCAGGGATCCTTTGTCTGGAGGCATAATTAAAGCTCTCGTTCATTATTTCTTCACTTTGAGTGCAGATCTGAGTAATTAGAAGGTAGTGTCACCGGGGGGGCTGGAGATTTCAGGGAAGCACACACACACACACAACGCAATCACACATGTCGACACACACACACACACAAAACCAAGCACTTGTTCAATCTTAGCACCAAACGAGCCGCATTCATCTCCCACCTATCTCTGGATGCCAATACCTGGCAGCGAGTGAAGCATGCTCCCTCTCTGCTCACAGCCGTCATCTTTTTATACCCCCCCCTTCCCCCTCCCCCCTCCCCTCCCCAGGATATCTCTGCTTTCCGGCATCATGTCGAGCTGCAGGCTCGCTTCTGCGTCCGCCGCTGACCGGCGGCGTGCAGCGGGAGCAGAGGCTTCCTGTTTAACCTGCCCTCACCCGCCTCAGCGTGCCGGCGGCGTTTTGGAGGCATCAGGGATCCTTTGTCTGGAGGCATAATTAAAGCTCTCGTTCATTATTTCTTCACTTTGAGTGCAGATCTGAGTAATTAGAAGGTAGTGTCACCGGGGGGGCTGGAGATTTCAGGGAAGCACACACACACACACAACGCAATCACACATGTCGACACACACACACACACAAAACCAAGCACTTGTTCAATCTTAGCACCAAACGAGCCGCATTCATCTCCCACCTATCTCTGGATGCCAATACCTGGCAGCGAGTGAAGCATGCTCCCTCTCTGCTCACAGCCGTCATCTTCTAATGCATTGATCAGATGCTGTGATTAAAGGGACAGTAAAGGGAGGAACCACGAGAGCGAGCCGCCGTCCACGCCACCGATGTGGGGCCCGGGCGTCCGCCGCGTTCCGCCGCTCCACCACTTGCTTCTCTAATGGGTTTGGAAACAGAGCTGGGCTTTTATATGGTGTCATTCATCCTCATATGTTTTCGCCTGCCACGTCTCACAATCACCGCTTCTTTATGGCAAACTAATGCAGCCGCTGCTAAGATCAGCAGGTCGGCTCCGGCCATCGCTCACTGCGTCCGGCCAGGAATATAAGGACGCTTTAAAAAGCTTCCATCGCAGGAGCCGAGGGGCACTGACTCCACCTCCTACGCGGTCGTATATCAGCCGTCCACGTCACACTGTCCACACACACACACACACACACACACACCAGGCTCTGACAGGGAAGGAAAGGAGGTGGGTGATGGAGCTTTATGGCAGTGGACAGTCAACGTCAATACATCGAGCGCTTTACCACCCTCTTTTACAAAGGTCTGGCTTTGCTCGCGGTTACAGAGTGCTGGGGCCAGGGGGTGTGTTACAGTCCTCGGGGGTGTGTGTGTGTGTGTGTGTGTGTGGGGGGGTGATGGCTGGCGCTGTGTTCGGCCTCTGGGCTGAGAGAGAGCGAGCTGACAGGGCCACGCAGAGAAATCACATCAGATCAATGATGAAAAATCCACCGGTGTCACATGGTGCATGTTAAACGCGTGACGACTGGATGTGTGTGAAGAGGCAAATGTGTAGAGCGGAATAGCCGGAATAGCCGGAATAGCAGGGAATAAATACACACAGACACAAAATGGCGTGTTTGTAGATTTACACTTGTGTTTGAATATAAATGTAGGAGTGAGTCTCCCGGGCTCACACTCTGTTACACTCACATTATTCTCTGTTGCTAAACCCTCACTCACACGGCTCCAGCAGGAAAATAAGACGGGCCCACTCATCACTTCCACACAACACAACACAACACAACACAACACAACACAACACAACACACTCACATCACCCACATGGACTGTTTGGCAGCAGCGTCTCTTCAAACTAACACCACAAACAGAAGTTTCCCAAAACTGGCAGAGGGACAATATGATACTGAAATGTACTGCGCTGCTAATTCTCCTCTTCTGCTGCATGAAGAACCACAGGAGGAACAACGACGACATGATCAGAGGGAACCGGACCACTTCAAGGACCTTAATGGAACGGCGTGTTACGCCCCCACATGTACAGATGCCTGCATTACGGCCTCGACAGTGAGGCCGAGCTGAGGTTCAGCAGCTCCTGCAGGAGCAGATGGACCCTGAGGATGTTCTGAGGATCTTCTACGATGCGAGCGAACAACGCTGGGCTCCGGTCTTCAAACCAAATGTCAGAATAAGTTATTGTCAATTTAAACTGGTGATGAAACAGGTAGCAGGTTTTAATGTGCTGGTTCAGACACACACACACACACACCCACACACACACACACACGAGCAGCAGAAGATGAAACAGAGGCTGCTTTGCCTTGAGAAATATCTCAGTGTCAGGATGTTGCTGCCAAGGTTGCAAACCTTCATGTACCAGAATTTTTACACACAAACTCAATAAGCTTTAAATTAAATATGAATGTACTCGCTCGCTCAATGACGGCAACAAGAAGCCCACACCCACACCCACACCCACCCACACTCCACACACACACACACCCCACACACACCCACACCCACACCCCACACACACCCCACCCACACCCACCGCCCGGACACACAATGAACCTGGGCGCAGGTCGGAGGTTCAGCTTCACCGCGTCACACATCCTCAGGTATTTATTTACCAAATGAACCATAAACGAGACGATGGAATCTGTCAGCTATAAACCGACTGTTACATATAAACGTTAAATATAAAGCTGAGTAATGAAACATTTCCTTCATTCCAACCTGACACGAGGACAATAAACCACCTGCTGGCAGCACTGGATCCTGCCTCATGCATCCCTTCATTTTTACACCTGCACACACACACACACACACACACACACACACACAACCAGGCAGTACTGTAATCATGCCATGCGGAGTTTAGTACCAATCAATAAGTCAGGCCAATGTTCTCAAATCCAATTCTCAGTTCTGCTGCTTCTCTCGTCCTCCATCCAGTCAACTGCGTTCACCTGTTGTCCTGTTGTCCTGAGCTGAGACCTGAGCACCTGACGCAACAGCTGGAGTCCACGCTGCCTGGCAACAGTGACCACCAGGGGCGCTGTGCGAGGGACGGCAAACACGCGCCGCACGTATCAGGTGGTCCCACAACTCAAATCTATCCAAAGCAATCATTCTCAAAATGTCGCACACTGGTGCATTTCAGATTTCATTGACATTCTGCACAAAAAAAAAAAAAAAGCAGCAACCCTAACCATAATGGCTGCAGCCCAAAGCGAAGTCAATTACATAGATTGGTGCGGTGACGTAAAGTGTATTCCATTTGGGAGCAGATTGGTCACACCCAGTAATGTTCCTCTCCAGCAGGCAGACTCCTGACCATTACTCTCAACAGGCAGCTGGGGAACCACAGACCCATTTCCCACAGCTGTGAACGCCGCTGTGTCTCCCAGAGGGGGTCAGGGGTTCACACTGCACCCACCGTGCTCTCATATTCAGCCACGGCGGCGGCGGCAGGTGAGAAATGGTGCATCAATAGCGCGCACACCGAGCGAGGCGTTAGAAAGCACGGCCAGGCCACAGCGCGTCAGAATACACTGCTCCTGTGTTTGTCGTCGCTCTGCAGCTGTTAAACGCTCCGACTCGGCGAAGAGCGAGGAGTTTGTTGGGTCTTAAAGCGTCAGCGTGCGAATGACAGATCGCCCGTCACCGATTCCAAAACAAATCAACAGATTAATTGATGGTGAAAAACGATCATTATTTTCACTCCTTCAAGCATCTGCCGTCGCCCAGAGCAGATCTGCGTCAATCAATCACCAATTATTCTCCATTACGTCTGAACCACAGAGTCTGAGGGCTCTCTCACACACACACACACACGCACACACACACACACACACACACACACACACACACACACACACACACACACTCAGATATGGAAAAACACTGGTACACCTGAAACAGACTATGAAGTGAATCAGATTCTAACTGTGCCGTATCCAT
>JAFBJQ010001145.1:0-39447 GCA_016785345.1 Trinectes maculatus
TTACTGATGCACTGTCTTCAGGCTCGATTTCAGCATCAACTCTCTTAGCCGCATCGTATTGATGTTTCACTCTTCCTAACCATCTTTCTACTTTCTCCACAAAATTCTTCAAGTCAATGGCTTTTGGCTCATACCACTGTGTCTGATCATGCAGAATCTCTTCCCCATTCAAATAATTTTTAACTGCATCATTTGCGTCGCAGAACTTAATGTACATGTCTGTGAAGTCAACTGTCATTGCCACGTTCACTTCCTCAAAATTGACATCATCCTCCATTAGAGCATAAATATCCTTCATCTTTTTAGTTAGATTGGTCAACTTAGCTTTCCTTGCTCCTTTAAGCTGTTTGAGCTTCTCTTTAACTGCTTTAGCGGTTGGTTTTGATACCCTCTTAGTTTCAGTCGGCTCCATATTAATTGCTTTGCCACAAACTCTTCAATGCAATGAATCCTTATGATTTAAGCTGCTCCAATAGCTCTTCAATCACTTAGCTGACATGTTCACAGAGTATTTTTCCTCTTCCAGAAAGCACATGCGCTCAGTTAAATGCAAGAGATGCTTACGTTCATATGATTGGCCGTCCAAAGGTCCGTGGGGAGTCGAGTCCGTGGCTGAGTTGACTCACGTACCGTATCCCGGCGGCGCACCAAATCCTCTCCGTGCGTCGCGGTTAGCTTGAAAACCCTTTTCCTTGCGGAGCAATTTTCTGACTTATGTAGTGGCAGCCTATTTGCCACTCTTGCAGGACGTAAAGTTTCTGTACTCGTGGCAATAAACTCCAACGAAAATCCAAGAAGGAAACGAGGCCGATGTAAAAAGCAAAATGCTGAGGTTTATTCTCAGTATAAAATCCACTTTTAACAAAAATACAGGTTTCTAAGCAAATTCCTGGGTATCCGGTTTGTCACCTCAAACTAATTGACAAAACAAAATGAGTTTCTGTTTGCCTAAAAGACGGTTAAGCTACGCTCAGAAAATTGTTGCTCCCGTCCTGCTCCGAAACCTTAACTAATCAATACAGAAAAGCCGGCAGGTGCCCACCTGGCTCGTTTACCACAGTTCACTACAAAAAGCTGTGCTTTACAGCAGTCACGTTTTGCGGTAGCATGTCAAAATAAGAGCATAATAAAACCCTTAATTACTGAATAGACAATAATTACCTTAAGATGAAACAAAATATCAGATATGATTAACCCTTATAAATTAAAGTAAAATAGACATTAACTAATTAGACACGAAATGCAAACATAAGCCTCATGCTCTCCATGGCTCTAACAGGCACATTGAAGTTCCCCAGCAGGACAATGGAGTCCCCAGTAGGAACCCCTTCCAGTGTCCTTCCCAGGTTCTCCTGTTTGGTGCATAAGTACAAACAACAGACAGTATCCGTTCCCCTACCCAAAGGCAAAGGGAAGCTACCCTCTTGTCCCCTGAGGAAGCTGTTAGGAGCAGGCACACGCCTGCCCTCCTCCTCTCACCTGGGTCAATTTCAGCATAGAAGAGGGTCCATCCCCTCTCAAGGATTTTTGTTCCAGAGTCTAAACTGTGCGTTGAGGTGAGGCCAACTATATCTAGCTGGAATCATTCTACCTCCCGCACCAGCTCAGGCTCCTTCCCAACCAGTGAAGTTACGTTCCATGTCCCTACAACCAGTTTAGATAGCTGTGGATCAGACCACCAAGGCCCCCGCCTTGGCCTCCTGCCAAATCCACATTGCACCAGACCCATATGTCTCTCCCTACGGGTGGTGGGCCTGCGGGAAGATGGTCCCATGTCCCTGCTTCGGGCTGAGCCAGACTGCGCCCCAGAGGCGAAGGCCCGGCCACCAGGCGCTCGTCTACAGGCCCCAACCCCAGGCCTGGCTCCAGGGTGGGGCCCCAGTAACCCTCCAGGCAGGGTACGCCGTTCCCTTGATTTTTCTCTCATGTGGGTCTTCTTGGACCATTCTTTGTCTGAATCTTCACCCAGAACCAATTTGCCATGGGAAACCCTACAAGTGGCTACACTATTGGTCCATGTACAGAACATTGAATGACTCCATGATTAACTCTTTTTTGCATAGATGAGTCATGGTTAACAGGAACAGGCAGGACTTACCGTCACCAATCATTACATGCAGCACTAAGATTAAGCAGGATGAGTATAAAAGTCCATTGTCTGAGGCCATGTGGTCATTAATTCACCAGTTCTGTGTTTGTGCTATTATTTTGTCTAAAAGGGTTTTATTTACCCAGAAATGAAATCTTCTACAAAACCAAAAACAAACGTATCAACTAGGCCTATATAAGAGGTCAACAAAAGAAAACTACACCCAATGTAACAGCAAAGAAACAAAAACAAGAACTGAATAAACGGTCCCGACATAATGATATAAGTTGTACGTGAATACTGGCTTGGCCAAACCAAATGACACACAAGGGGAAACCAAAACAGACGCCAAATACAGTTAAACACAAACAAACTAACTGAACCCAGCAGGAAATGGTCTGGCCCGATAACCAAGGCCCAATATTTAGTGAGTGCTCCATCCTTAGGCTCACCACCAGGATGAGTCCTCCCCAACCACAATAACTCAAAGACAAAGAAAGAGATCATTCATATAACAGAAACTTATATCAAACCCTACATTATTAAAATATGTGCACTCCACTAAACAATATAAGGCTCAACGTAGATAAACCGATTCTAAATCAAATAAACTGTGAAGTGTCAAGTGTTGGTACTAACTGTATGTTGTGTACAAATGCATGTGTAGAAAATTAATTTCCCCATGTGGGACGATTAAAGGTGTTCTTTCTTTCTTCTTTCTTTCTTTCTTCTTCAAATTGTTTACTATTAATTGTTTGGCAGCAAAAAATGAAACAAAAAAGTGAGTGTGTTCACTTCACCATTACAGGTATGTAGCTGGTTAATCTAAGAGTTCCTCGGACAGTTCATGAGCTGCCCTTTTAGCATGTTTCTCAGTGGACGTGTTCTTATTAACGGATTAATGTAAAGGTTTGCTAGTAGATGGATTACTTAGTGTCTGCTTTCAGCGGAAACAGCGGCACTGTGCCTGTTCACTCCCAAATGTCCACACACAACTCCTGACTCCTGTGCATTGTGTACACTTTACCAGCCAATGTTACACACCTCACTAAGCAACCTGTGTGCACATTTAACACCAGTTCCAACTCGGTCAACTTCCCGGTCTCCATCGGTCTACTTAATATCCGCTCATTAACAGATAAGGGCCATTTCATACAGGATCTCCTCATTGACCATAAGTTTGACTTTTTCTGTCTAACGGAGAACTGGCAACTGCACAACGACATCTACCACCTCAACCAATCCTGCCCACGTTGGTTCACATACTTTTCACAACCCCGTGGATCTGGCCAAGGTGGCGTTCTCGCGTTTATCTATCAAGAAAGTTTGAAAGCATCTCCTTTATCTGTCCCCACTTCAGAGTCATTTGAATCATTTGTCTGTCAACTGCCTGGACCTATCCCCACAATCATTGCAACCCTTTACTGTCCACCTAGACCTAAGAACACTTTTCTCAACGACTTTGCTGCTTTTCTCACCCAACTCTCTGTCATTTCACCAAATGTTGGGTGACTTCAATATCCACATGGACAACAGCACTACACTACAACAACACTGTGCTTCATGCCACCCTTAATTCCCTTGCCCCACTAAAGACCCGGTATGTCTCATTCACTCACTCTGCCCACTGGTTTACCCCTGAACTTAGGCTCTTGAAAACAAAGGGCCGAAAACTGGAGAGCCTCTACAGGAAAACCGGCTTAGCAATTCACAAGGCACTTTATATAACCCACTCACTCCACTACAAGGATTGCATCAACCAAACCAAAACTGCCTTCTACACTGCAATCATACACTCCAACAATGGCAACCCCAAATCACTGTTCTCTGTGTTAAACAACACGATAAACACAACACTATTGCAGAACAACCTCTTTGAACAATTTCAATCCGGTTTCCGTCCCCACCACAGCACAGAAACAGCCCTCCTGAAAATCACCAATGACCTCCTTATGGCAGTTGATTCTGGTTTACTTAGTATTCTCATTCTCATTGATCTCAGTTCAGCCTTTGACACCATTTCTCATACCACCTTACTTAACACACTATTCTCCGTAAGAATCACTCACATTACGCTAAATTGGTATATATCATATCTCTCCGGTCGCACTCAGTTCATTCAGCTACAGTCCTTCTCATCCCAGCCCTCCTCTGTCTCCTCAGGTGTGCCCCAGGGCTCTGTCCTTGGGCCCCTGCTCTTCATCATCTACCTCCTTCCCCTTGGTAATATTTTTCGTAAATATAACATCAACTTTCACTGCTATGCGGATGACACCCAGCTCTACCTCTCCACCAAACCCAGTGACACCCTACCACCTTGTTCCCTCACCAACTGCCTGGCCGAACTCAAATCATGGTTCTCCTTCAACTTCCTCAAACTTAACAGTGAAAAAACCGAGGTCCTCCTCATTGGCACAAAATCCACTCTCTCCAAAACTGACAGTTTCTCCATGACTATTGACAACTGTCTGGGTCTGGCTGTCATCCTTGACAGCACTCTATCTTTCCAATACCATATCAATAGCATCACCGGTCTGCATACTTCCACCTGCGCAATATCAACCGCCTTCGTCCTTCCCTTACCCCCCACACCACTGCTATCCTTATTCACAGCTTCGTCACCACCCGCATCGACTATTGCAATTCCCTTGTGTTTGGTCTTACCCGCAAGTCTCTCCATAAGCTCCAAATGGTCTTTGGAACTCACTGCCCCCCGAACTCAGAAATATCAAATTCCCAAGCACTTTTTAAGTCATCACTCAAAACCCACCTGTTCAGAACAGCCTATTCTTTGTGATTATTTTTTAACCTGTCTTATCTGTTTAACTTTTTTGCTTGTTACTTTTATATGCCATTTGTCAATTTTAACTTAATTTGTGTAATTTTGTTATTGCCCCTTTATAGTTTTTTTCTTGTTGTACAGTGTCCTTGAGTGCCAGAAAGGCGTCTATAAATACAATGAATTATTATTATTATTATTATTATTATTATTATTATTATTATTATTATTATTATTATTATTATACAACACGGGGGGGGGAGTCTGGTAGCAGTTTTTACACTCATAAAAATTACTTTATGTTAAATCGTGGCTTTACATCAAAAAATATTTCTATGAAGGAGGAAAACCACACAATACTACATAAATAGGGTTTGACATGTCTGCATCCCCACAAGTCATGTTTTTGCTCTTGGATTCATTGTATGACCCTTCCTGTTTTACATACACAGTATTCACATTGTGCCCTGAAGTCCTGCAGTCATATGTCTAATTGTCTCCTCTGTCCTGTGTAATAAAGCTTAGTCCTGCGTTTTGTATCCTGAGACAAATTCATTCCATTCCATGTCCAAACCATCAGGGACCTTAACCTCCATTCAGTCTGCTGTTGTGTTAACTCACCAAATTGCTATATGTTGATCAGCAAGATAAGCATTTTAATGATAGATGATAGCTTTTAAGCAAAATTCACTAAACGACAAGTATATTTAAAAAGCAAAGTCTTGAGTCAGCAGTTTATAGACATGATGTACAATATCAAAAATGTTCATTTATTTTCTTTGGTACACTGAGACCAGAAACACAGAAATTCAAGTTGTCTAGGGATTCCAGTGCAATTTGTTGGTTTATTTCACTCTGTTCTCCTAAAGAGATGGTATATTTATTTAATAATACAACGTTGGCTTCTGATCAGAGGTAACATTACCTATGGTAAGCAAAAACACAATGATATAGAGTGGAGATCAAGTTTTATTTACACAGGAGCAGAAATATATGATATTTGTACGAAGGGGAAATCAATCTATGCCACAAAGAGTCAAAGAATCTCATCTTTGGTTCTAAGAAAAATTGATGGTCTGAGTGTGAATGTAGCAACAGTAGGGTGACTTTTGGGGTAGTGGGAGTGAGAAGGGGTAGGTAGGTGAGCAGCAGGAAGGCAGAACAATTAGGGATTGACCAGGTCATCTGATGTCACAGATGAAGGCAGGCTGTCCAATACTCCCATCTCTGTAAGACAAACATACAAACTTGTAGTTATCTGGGCTCAGACATTATCACTGTAGACATATGTACCGTAAATTCCGGACTATAAGCCGCTACTTTTTTCCCACACTTTGAACACTGTGGCCTATAATATGGTGCGGCTATTACATGTTTTTTTTCATGGGGCGATACACTCATTGTGCCATTGTGCATACATTGTGCCACCAGATGTCGCCACCACGCTAAACTAAGAGTTTATTATGGTGAATTGCCTTTTGTCCCTCTTGTCCCTCTTGACACACCGTAGGGGTTGAGACCCCTCCCCCCTCCCCCGCCGGAAGGCCGGCCATTTTACATAAGTAAACACAGCTGTGGAGGTGCCGGTACTCTGCAGCGCTGAGAGCGCTTCACAGTCAAACTGATAAGTTTGATGAAGCGGTTTACATTTAGTTGTGTCCCATTTCAGGGTTTTACATTCTCTGTCTCTCTGCAGCACTGAGAGACAGAGCGAGCGCTCAGCAACTCTTCCAGTGGGAAGTCTGTACGTATTTACGGGGCAAACCGCTTAATCCAAAACAAGAAAGTTCACGGGAGATGTGTCTTAACTACGAAAACGACGTAATTCGCCACCGACGTAATTAGAGGACCCCCTGTATCTCATACAACGGGGGACACATGCGGCTTAAAATCCGCATCTCCTAAATTCCGCTCTGTAGTCCGGAATTTACGGTAGTCTACACACAACAGTTTGGAACATGTTTGCTGGCCAACCTGTCAACCAAATCAAACGTGTCAAGTGACTTCGTTTTTAAAAAACGTCACTATCAAATATGATGTGTAGTTATGTGTGTGAAATCATTAAATGTTCATTGTTCCATTGAAGTGAATAGCAGGCTCTTTGCATACAGTACAGTCCCCTGCATAATGAGGCAGCTGCCTTATTATCCAGAACACTGTAATTTATTCCAAAGATTTTGTTGGTAACATTTCATGGTTTAAACTTAGGCTTTTACTTTATATTAACGCCAAAAGTAGCGTCATGAGGAAATCGGTGACATGCTTCCTGTATGAGGGTAAATCTTCAACAATCTTTTATAAAAAGGAGATAGGCATGTGATTTTTTTAAAGTTCCTTTTACTTTAGTTTATCCAATGCTAGATGGCAGACTGCTTGTAACACCAGGTATTCCATTTTATAACACATTAAGTTGCATTTGTCTCAACAGTCAGGTCACAATACTTCCTTCTAAGTTAATTAGAGGGAAATTTGTACTGTGAGAAATAATCAACATTTTAGCCTCTTTAGCTCAGTACAGTTGAAAGGCAAATGTGGCACATAATAGATTACATACTTCCTCATTTACTTGCCACTGATCAATTGTAATGTTTATCACAGTGTTGTCAAAGTTAAAGGTATTTTCTATAAGCTGTTGAATATTCTCTAATCCATAACTTGAGGATATATTTTAAGTGCACAGATAGTGCTGAACTAGCCTCAAAGTAAAAAACAAAACAAGGATTTAGTTGAAAATAACTTAATAATATTCATACCTTTAAGCTTGAGGTATGAGAGGAAGTCAATGATGGTGTGGATGATGTCCTCATCTGCTATTCTTAGGCCACCTGTGAAGTCAAAGCAATAAAATACAGTGTCAAGTCATCAAAATTCTGGTAATTTGTCCACATATGGAGTTATTGCATGTTTCTCCTTGTATTATTTTGAACTTTTTCAACATAGATTTGATTAAAAAAAATGTTGAACCAACGTGATCAAAGACTTCTCAAAAAGAAGAGTAAAATCATATCTAAACTTTTAATTGCAGATTAGAGGAATACTGTCTTTTTCTGTGTGTGAAGACAGACCTGTTCTGAAGTCCTCCTCCTGACCCATGTCCCTTTTGCCAGCTAGACCCGGCTTGTCTCCAAGAGTCCTGTGTCCATCTATTCCATCTGGACAATGAGGGGTGAGCACAGTTGATGCAGTCATATGAGCCACGGATGGATTAACTGAACATTTTATTCCACTGGTTGCAACCCTACACCAAATTTTACTCAAGATTTCAGCAGTGTCATTTACTAAGTGATAAAAAACATTTTTCATTTCCAAGAAAATTTTTAGATGGCCCAGTATTTCTTGATAATTCAGTATCTGACCTTATTTTACCAATCTTGAACTCATGAGATTATTTCAAACAGAGCTATGCATTTATTTAACTGAAGAATAATTAATTCAATCATTCTTTTGTGCTACTGGCTTATAACTGTGTGTCTTCTATTCTCAGCTTTTGTTTTATGTGCATGCAAACCAATTCAAACAGCTCTGACTGTGAGCACAGACACAGAATTGTTGTGCTCATAGTGCCCACTTGTGCCTACAGATGACACTGCTGTTCAACAAAAAAACATTGTGTCCCTGTAATAAAATAACAGCATAACACAAACATAGACGCACCTCAATTTAATTCCTGTAAAATGAGCAAAAGGTCATGGTTGTACATTTCATTATTTCAGCATACTATTTGGTCTGTTATTGTGTGGGTTTATTTCCAAATGTGTACAGACCACCTGCAGGGCTTGGTTCATGGAATTGCAGTAGAACACAGATTTAACCAAAAGAAGAATTAAAATGCTAAATTAAAACAGACATTTCTAACACATGGCAAAGCATTAGAAAGATATGGATGATAAATAATAAGTTCTTGGACAAGCAAAATGATTGGTTCGGTTATTGTGTCTGTTAAATCATTAGATTTGATTGTAGTTTTCATAGGGCTATCGATCATAGTGAAAGATCATGGAAAGAGTTCAAAGTTGAAATCTGAAGAGTTCACCAACAAACTACAAAATGTATTGAGTTTAATCCTTGCTTGTTCTTATTAAGATTATTAAGAAGACAGCTCTAGCCAAATGTCAAACAAGGGCGTAGCTATTCAGGCAAAGGCTGCTACTCGGGAAAATGGTCACTAGACTCATGTTATAGTTTGATTAGACTAATTATGTGGATTTCTGGCAGTTAGAACAGGCTGTACTGTAGTGCCAATGAGCAATTGTCAAACTGAATATTTTCTTTTCATTGTAAGATTGAACCGGGTATTCCTTGTTCTCTTTTTCTTGAGGAAAACATTTATTTTTGATTTAATGATTATTTTGTGCAACATCCAGTGGGAGGGGCTTCTCATTTATAAAGCCAACATTTTGAACCTGTTGAGTGAGGGAGTTGTTGGTAATTCCAAGAGAGTGCTTGTTCTATTTGTTTTTGCTTAAGTAAGTGGCTGATCTGAGTAAAAGTGGAACTCTGTTCAGCACAAACTATGTACATTTGTAAATAGCTTTTGTTTGGGGTTTTTTTGCGTCAATTTTTGTGTGTTGTTTTGTTACTTTGTACATTTTTTTTCGTCACTGGTTCATGGGGAACCGTGAAATAAAACTTCTTCAAACGAAACAACCCGACTAGCCATATTACTGAGGGTGTCGCCAAGAACCCCGCTACATTTGGTGTCAGAAGTTAGATATGGCTAGTTGAAAGGAAACCATTCACCTTTATTGTAATGGTGTCAGATTTGGAACACATGATATCAACATATTATGGATATGGAATAGCGATGGAATTTATTATGTATCACAAAGTATGTAAGTTATGATATGATGAATGTAAATCTCACCAGATAAGCAGGAAATGTGACAGAAATTCACAATGCCATGGCTGAATGGTCTCAAACTTTACAAAATGTTGGTTTAAGATTATAATGATGTCCACTTGCCAAAAATGGTATAGCACCACCATCTGGCAATACAGCAATTTTTTATCAAGTTTGTTCATCAGATTAATTCAGGTTAGTATGTGAACATTGTCATTTCATTAACATACTCCATGACACATTCTTGGATGATGAAATGTTATGGGTGGCGGAACCAGAGGGGCCCGCACATTGCCACTAGTTTATATTGTTATTATATTAACCATAATAAGACCATAGAAATGTAGCTTTTTAGAAACAGAAAAGAGAATCATACTTGTCCTTGACATTGAAGCATTACTCCTTTTTAATTCACACAGTTAGTCTATCCCTTTATTCTGTGGGTGGTTCTAATGTGTGACTGACATAGAAGCAGCACTCCTCATCTTACAGGCTTCCTCATTACCTAAAGTAGTACAGATGTTGATACCTCCTCATCTCACTCTGGATTGAATTATCAGCAAATTCAATTCAAATACATGATGCTGAATGACCCAGAAAGGAAAAATTATATGTTTTTGTCTGTCATATATAGACTGAGACTGCTATCTCTACAGTGTTAGTTTCACTCACAAGTCTGATGAGGCTTGGGCTGATGCAAGAAGATGAAGGTGGAAATATGAGTGAGAGACACAGCAGGAGAGAGCAGTGTTTCCCATTTGTCCCACCTGAGTTTCATAAAGACCCCGATTACTGTGTGCTTCTTAGAATAACAAGTTATTTTAATTTCTGGCAATGATCTGGCACAAATTGCAGTACTGTCTGCCTCATGCTAGCTTGTGCTCGAACAGACACACTCGCACACTCATCCATAAAGTTATTAGCATCAAGACAGACAGACAGATTGACAACTAAATGTCTTAACAAAATGAAAACAGCATTTAGTGTTTCAGTCAAGAGCACTAAATGAACAATATGAAACAACCAGCGACACTGTCACTGCACTATTAACAGGTTACCTCTTTGCACACCTTTATAAAGGTGTGCAAAGAGCCAGGAGCTGTGGGAGCTGTGTCCAACAGTGGATAGTAACACCATAGTAACAGTTGAGAGCTGAGGTGCGTTGCTGGGGCTGTGTCTATGTGTTCTGAATGTAACCATCAGAATATAACTTTCTCGTGGGCCCCCAGGGGTCTGGGGACGCCAGTTTGAGAATCATGGCGTTAACAATAGGGCAAAACTATAGAACACGACATTTTCACAGAGTGACGCTAATACATCTACAAAGAACACAAAGAAATCAGTTGAAGCACGATATCAACACAGAAATAGACAGAACCATGCAGGAGAAAGCATCTCCTCAGGGTATCAGACAGTGCCGACGTGCCAACCGTACTGGCAGCCTCATCCGGCGAGTGGGTGGGGTCAACCTCAGGAAAACCACGCCTCTAATGAGGAAATTGAATGCCGCTAGCGTTTTAAAGAAGAATAAAATTTCAGATGGACCACCAGGTCATAAAGGTTATTACGATTATGTACAGAATGAGACCAGAATGATCAGCTGACAATTGTTTTTGAGCGAGAAAATCACTGCTACATTTGCATGGTGGTGGATGGGAAAACAAAGCAAAAATGGTGCTTTTGCAGCCAAACTGGTGGATCATCGAGGGTACTGCAGCTTTTTGGCACTTACGCATAGGCTTCACTTTCTGGAGCCTGATGCTTCGTCGAATATGGAGTATATGTACGGTCTATGGCTAACACATGGACAGCGCTATAACATGGCTTTTAATAAATTTAACTTGTACCCACAATATCTCTGATAAGCATAAAAATAATCCTTTCAATAGGACTTGTCTCAAATACCGTCCATCGGAGGTGCCCTGATACCTTGTTTTTTCAGACCGAGTATGAGTACATAAATTTGTGTACTTGCCAATACTGAGTCCTGGCAAGTACCAGCGAGTACAGGTTATTTTTACTGACCGTGGGTTGTCTGGTGCTGTTTTGTCTCCCTTCTCCAATTTTTGCTGTAAAGTGGGATGTGTTGTGCTGCCAATAGCAGCAACAAGCACTTTGAACGCTGTGTTGTGTTTCGTCTTGCATAATGGAGGAGTGGTAATTACGTCACCTAGCAGTAAAGTGGTATCAGGTGCAGAGTGTTGGAGTATTTTTGCGAGAACGACTGCAAGTCTAGGAATTGAGACACCCCGACCCTCTAGTATTGTTTCTGGTGTTCTTCTTGATGTTCTCAAAGCAAAGGATTTATACTGTGTTGATTTCATATTATATGATGAAAGCCATGGCTAGAACATCAGGGCAGCTTTGGATACTGTCAACAACATGGCAAATCTGCACTAGCCCTGACCGGCCATTTTAAATGGGCCAAATTAAACCATTATTAGCATAAATCGAATCAATTCAGCTAATCAAATGTAGATATACTATTCAATGGTTGGTTATCATATACTGCATATACTACTGGCAATATATAAACAGTATAATCTCACTGTCCCAGAGCCTCATCAAATATATGAGATCAACATGAATTCTTTGGCTTAAAGCACAAAGGGAAAGGCAATGTTTTGATGCATAAGGGCAGAGAACAGCGGGATGACAGACATCTTCTCCTGATGAGTGGCAGAAGCAGCTAAGAGGCAGGATGTCTGGAGAAAGCAATTCCTGGCCTGACACCAAGGCCCTGCAGCGGCCGTATGTTTCTATCTTACATTGAGTGACCAGCTCGTCTCTGCCTCTGGAACTGGGAGAATCCTTTATCTGAATTAGGTGATCAATACGACCTGAAACACAGGATGAGGCAGGAGCAACCTTTACCTGGGCTTCAGACACACACACATACACACACACATGCGCACGGCTACTGAGTGTGCACTTATTGTGTCCTCTAAAGTAATGAATCAGTCTTTAAATTACACTAAATTACATGACACATTGGAAACAGTGGACAGGCAAGCAACACAGTAATGACTCAGAGAATGAGCTGATTGTGTCTTTTGTAAGATATGTCTCACTTAACCCAGCAAGTATTTCAAAGAGATGAGCCACCATTCTATAACATTAAAATTGGTGTTATTTTAGTCATCATTTAATTACTGTAGAGACAGTTGTCTCCTCAGTTGCTCAAATTAAAAACTTTTACATGTGCCCAAATTTTTGTTAACGCTGAAACACATCATTTTGTTTCGTGCAGAGAGATCGATTAAGAGATCTGTACCACTCTGGTATAAGGAAACAGGTAGTCCGGCTCTGCCCATAATCCATTGTGATCAAATTATATTTGTATAGTTGCTACTCACAAATCATAGTTTCCATATAGGATGTAAAGCAAGTACCTACCATGAAACAATGCAAAAGCTCATTAGTTCTCTGTGTTATAGCTGTATCTTTGTTGTTTTACACCTTGTGTTTTTATGGTCATGTGGACACTAACGCCACTCAGTGTAAGTAGGTTGCTGTTTGCTATCAAATTTACAATATGGACCCTGCACACAATGCAATGTGTTTACCTCTTTCCTGTCCACTGCCAAAATTGTTGAAATAGCAAATGGCATGCATGTACTGGGTTTTATGAAGTGTGGTTAGGTGCATTGTTGGCACATTACAGCAACATTACACTTCTGATGAAAATATTTTGGCCAACAATTAGATATGCAGAAAGAATAGGCATACATTAAGCACATTTGTGTTCCCACTGAAGAGAGTTGTTCTTTCTTACTACCCAATAAATCCACCTGGCAGGGAACAGAAAATTTTAGAGTGGCTGCTGTTTACCATGCACCCGCTGCTTCTTCTCTGGAAAACTGGCTCCTCAACTAGAATATAGCATCATAAAAGTCTGTTGCTATTAATGTGCTTACAGCATGAATGTAGCATGAATGCTTTGACAAAAGTCAGCTGTGAAATGGATTGTTTCATTTTGGGGGGGGGGATTCTCTTAGATGTGTCACTGCCTCAATACTACCTTCTGAAGTCAGAATTCCTCTGCAACGTATTACTGATAGCCTGCTCACTGCACACACATACACACATACACACACATTCTTCAAATCTTTGCTCCCCTTTAATCTGCTGTGTCCAACTGAACTCTACTAAAGGCATTGTTACTATTTTCCATTCACCCCTCTCTCTCTCTCTGTTTCTGTTCTGTGTATGTGTTGGTGTGTGCATTTGTCTATGTCTGTGTGTGACAACATGTGGTCATTACTTACGGGGACCTAAGAGGTAGCCGGCACTATTCAGAGTCCAGCCACGCTTCTCCTTTGCCTGCAGGTTTTAGAGACACACAATAAGATCAGGGAGGCACACGCACTCTCTCTCATGCTTTGTCTATTTATTAGAATATTCTGTCCATCCTGGGAGAGGGATCCATCACTATGACTCTCCCTGAGGTTTCTGTGTTTTTCCCTGTTAGAAGGGTTTTTGTCAGTTTGTCTTCACCCTTGCTGAGGGTGTAGGTCAGAGGATGTTACACCCTGTACAGATTGTTAAAGCCCTATGAGGCAAACAGATTTTTATGAATGAGGGGTAAACAAATACAATCTGATTGACTGATTGTTGTCAACTCACCATAATTTATCAGCACTTTTTAACAACTCAAAAGACACAAATAGTCATCTTTGCCCCACAAATGCTTTGTTTTTACAGTATTAATAGCTACATATTACCCCATATGACATAAATATATACTTAAACACTATGTATTTACTATGTATTTAACCACCTCATATTTAGTCAATGTCTCTCAAATGAGTTATTATAAATTGTGGAACTGATATTTACAAAGTCCTTTGCTTCTTGCGCATGATTCTGTCCTATATATGTGTTTATGTGTGTGTGTGTGTGTGTGTGTATATGTGTGTGTGTGTGTGTGTGTGTGTGTGTGTGTGTGTGTGTGTGTGTGTGTGTGTGTGTGTGTGTGTGTGTGTTGACATGAGAGCTGTTCCCAGCTGCACTGTGACGATACAGCTGAGCTGAATGTTGGCTCTTACCGCAATGACCAGTCCGATGGTGTCGGAGAGAGTTGCGCAGAAGATGAGCGACACGCAAAAAATCCCAAAACACTTGTGCATCTGAGACGAAAAGACAAGTTGTGTAAGTGTGCGGAGAGATGCGTGTCTGTTCTACAGTCTGCACCAGCACTAACAGCTCACTCACCTTGGCCGCTGCTGACAGGTCCGCTTTGGATTCGGCGCACTTCACTTCTCGGTCGCTGTGAGCTCCTCAGTGTTTGGGATGAGACGAAGACTTCATGCAGCTTTTATTGTCACTCCTGGCGTCAGCAGCCCCTCCTGCAGACGAGCTGCCCGGGTCACGAACCAAACGCATAATGCAATTCGATAATACCATTTACTGACGTCACCACATTTGACTTTATCCCCCTTGGAGACATGGTGTGGAATTAAAAAGGGAAAACTGGGTCTGGGTGATTCTTCTGTCCTAATCTGACATGAACACACATTAAGTACTGCAGCAACTTCATCACATGTCAGTATGGAGCAGCTGTGCATTAAAACATCCTCTGCTTCTGCACTTTTATGTTTCTGTCATTTACTATTACAGTTTCTTCTGTCCATGTAGTGCAGATATCACATTCTGTAAATATAAATATCTGTAAATATCACATTACAGAGAAGACCGAATGTGGTGATAAAGACGGACTGTGTCTGAACAATGCACTTTTGAGGTGCTACTTGAGGCCTAATGTAATGTAATGTAAATTAATGTAATGTAATGTCATACAAATGTAAATACAAGGCTGCAGAACAGCAGCCCTTTTAACAGGGGAAAAACACAGAAACCTCTGGGAGAGACTCATGTGAGGGATCCCACTCACAGGGATGGACAGAAGTGCAATGGATGCCTGAGATGATATATTAAACAATGTATCATCTCAACAAGGACCCAGTGGAATCTTCAGATGAAGCTTTTATTGTTCCTTGCACATCACACCAGGGAAACTAATGTGGCTTTGATACTGATAATCCTCAGGCAGATTTCTGCGAAGCAAACAAATAAAATATACCCCCACAATATTACCTAGCAGATAAAATGAGGTCAGCTGCATGGCAAATCCTGCAAAATCCTGATAGAGGCATTGTCAGATGTGTATATAAGGACACATGGCTTACATTCTTGCAATATTACCTAACTGACAGACTATGAAATGGTACCTATGTAGGCAGATTGTTTAAGATTTAGACATTACATTTAACATCCTCAGCAGCAAATAATCAGCAATAGTGCAAAGGAAGGACTTTCTGAGGAGTCCTTCGTGGGAGTATGAGTGGGATACGACAGCTAAATTGAACTAAGTGTTCATTGATTCTTCCTGTCTTCTCTCCCACATCATGTGTGTTGCGACGTGAAGTGCAGGGAAGTATGGAGAGACACCAGCAGGGATTATTGGACTTTAAATTAAGTAGACTTTTATTTATCAGTCTCCCAAAACACAAAAAAATCAAAACAAAACTGAAAAAAACAAATGAAACAAAGAAAAAATCTAAATAGAAAATTTGAGTACTTATTTTCACAGCTTGAACGGCTCTGGTGCTGCTCCTCTCTAACCAGTCTGTTGTCTCTCTCATGGCTCTCTATATATAGCGTGAGAGCCCACCTTGCCAGTTGAAACTGGCCTATCAGGTCCGTGCTGTAGAGTAGAGAGTTGACATCTTTTGAAGTTCATGCAATCTCTGTAACTCACCTGGTGAAATTGATAATCATTGTACTCTACCATCCACCAGGCCCTTTTGAGGACTTGTCATCCTGGTAGCAACCAAACTGTCCTGATGAATCACATAATTCGCATTCACAGGATTCCCAGTGATATTATTTCAGACCGTGGTCCCATTTTCATGTCAGAAAGATCAAACCTCTCACATAGTCCCCTGGTTCCCCCACCCAAGCCTCATCTCTCCATAAGGAAGTTGTTAAGAAAGAGAAAGTTTTGCTCAACCTTTTATTGAGCAAATTTTGTCTAACAGCTAATATTGTTGGCACATTTTGGTAAATCTCTTAAGAACACATTAAACCATTTTCTGAATTACATTAACTTTAAAGTTGCAGTATGTAAGATGGAGAAGAGAGCTGGAAATTTGAAACAACACATGTTTCACGTCACTCCCTCCTGCACTCATGCCCTGCCTCCAAGGCCCACCTCCCCACAGCCCTGAGCAGCCACCGGCAGCATGAGCGGTGGGAGGGGGGTTCACTGTGTGTGTGTGAGTAGTGATTGACAGATGTCAGACATGCAACACATGCTTACACTCGTGCACTCAACCACACACACAACCGGGATGGACAAGGACAGAAATTTGGCACTGGCGTTTTGGGATCAGACCATCCCACCACATTTGATAACAGACACTTTTTCAGTCTTTCGACTTTTCAGTTGTACAACGCTTTAAAACCACGTACTTTAAGTCTTGCATCCATCCATCACAGTAATGAATCTTAAAGCAGCATTCATCATTCAGAAAAGAGGAAGAGAAAGAATAGAGATGAGAAATGATTGATCAGATGCTAAAATTATCAAGAGTAGTGCTCAATAAATTGTTAACTCAGCCACTCAAAAAGGATAAATGTAGCCTACTAGTTAAACAATTAATGACCTAATAAGGGAATCCGAATGCTGCCCACTGATGCAGTTTTTATGTTGGTGATTGGTGGCCTTACATTGACAAATATTATTGGATTCTCTAAAGGTGCAGAGCTGCATTGGCAGAACATAGGCAACAGACAAAATTATATTTTAAAAAGTGGAATTTTCTTTCCTTTGTGTACATTAACCCTAAACAATTACATAAAAACTACCTAACACATTTTTCCAGGACCAAAAAGTAGCTTAGCCTTTGGCTAGCCTACTACTAACCCCACAGACAATAATATTCTAATAAAGAAAATAGAATGCTGCCCACTGACTTACTGTAATTGTTGGTGAATGGTGGTTTTAAAAGGTGTTCTCACATTCAAGACTATTTAGTTCAGTGTAGGAGCCATAATGCAATTAGTCACGTGGTGTTTGGTTACCGTGGTGATGCTTGGGAGCGTGGGTCACGTGGGTTAGGTGGCGCTAGTTTAAATGGGCACTGCTCACTCGTATTCAGGTGAAGGGAAGAGAGACAATAGAACTGGGAAGCCGTATTTTTTGTTAACCGTATAGCACGCTTAGCCACGCATAACCACGCTTCGTTTGGTTACGTTTAGTTACATGTACCCGATAGTGTATACGTGCCATACAGTGTGTGTGTGACGATGAAAACCGCTGTTTCAATGAAATCATCAAAACGCATGCAGGATTCAGTGGCAGCCGGCAGCACATCATACAAGATACAGAACCCACTTTCAGTCTCTCAACAGGACAAGCCAGGTTTGGTCGCTACATTCAGGATGGAAGACATAAAAGTACTAATCTCATCCAGTCAGTGTACACAATGTCTTATCAATAGCCGCTAGTGGTAAGGACGCTAATTTCAATTGCGTTTCCAATACAAACTAACTTGGCCATAGAACATTATCCAAAATTATTTGATTGACGTGTTATCAGTGTATCAAATTTACCAAGGGGTTGGTTTGCTTTAGCCTACTGATTCCATAGCCTGTGTGTGTTCTGACAGCTGACCACAGGTTCTACTACATGCTCCTAATGTTTGCATAGCTGGCTGTATTTGCTTGGAGAGCAAGTATCTCAAGGAGATTGAATCGAACGCAACTGGATTTTTGGTTTTTGCCTTTTTGAAGACAGTTCATGCTCGCTAGTCCCAGCCTAGTCAGCGAGCATGAACTGATGAAGCCTCTTGGATGAGAGGTGAAACGTCTTCAAAAAGGCAAAAACCAAAAATCCAGTTGCGTTCGATTCAATCTCCTTGAGATAACTATGACCTGGATGAATGAGAATATTCACAGGCTTGGAGAGCAAGTATGTTTTTTTTTCACGTAGTTTCTCTGCGCCTCCTTTCCACTGTCTCTCCATCCTGGCACTGGGCCAAAGGGAGGCGGGGTTCTATGAGATGATTGGGTCACCGGCCGGCACGCTGACTGATGTACATGCCAGCTAGTGAGACTAGCAGACAGAGTGAGCAGACAGAGAGAGGAGAGGGGACAGGCTGGCTCCGCCTCCTCTGTGAGAATGCTACACTATAATTGCCAGTAAAAAAAAGAACCAATGGGCCACAGACCAGCGTGTGTCAAGGGCCGGTGGTCAGGAAACAAACTCTTGCACTGACTCTTTTTTGCCGAATGCGTTACGCAGACAGGAGCAAAGCGAAAGGGGTTGGTGTTTAACAGTGTGATTGGGCCGCCGATCTACTGGTTTTATGGGCTGCTCAGAACAATGTATAATTTTTTTAAAAAGAGTTGACACTGTCGGCCCAAATAGCACGTTGGCCCATCAGGCAAATGCCCGATCTGCCCAATGGCCAGTCTGCCCTTGCACACAACCCTCATTCTCCCACACTTTCAAGTCACTCACAGGCAACACTAATAATTGGAGCGGACTTCAACACCAGAAATAGACAGACTTAACAAATCAAATACTAACCGAAGCTGGCAGTCGACAGACATACTCAAACAATATATGGAGTATTTAGGTCTCTGTGATGCTTGGCGATCCCACAACCCCACTCTTAAAGAATACATTTACTGCTCACCTGCCCATCATTGATTCTATTGACTAGACTCACGAGGTATGATCTATGAGGTAAAATAATCTCATTTTCACTTTCATTTTGGCAGAACTCCATGAAGCCCTGCTAACCATGCTGAATGGAAAAGCCCCAGGTCCAGATGGGTTCCCCTGTTGAATTCTACAAAGAATTCTGGCCAAAGCTGGCTCCGCTGTTCCATAAAGTGGTCACAGAAATAAAGCATACATGTATTATCCCTCCATCCATGAACAGGGCCACTATCAGTCTCACACTGAAACAAGGTAAAGATCCTACACACCCTCCCAGCTACCGCCCAATATCTCTTATGAAGGCAGACCTTAAAATAATCTGCAAAGCTCAGATCAAGGGGCTAGAAAAAGTCACCCCTCTATAATACACCCAGACCAAACAGGGTTCATCATTGGTAATAATGCACACATGCTAATTAATATCATAGACTTTCGTAGACTCTACGAAAGACTCCAGCCACTGATAAATTTGATCACTTTAGAACCTCAAGCCCCCACCAGTGATGGTTATTACAGACAACACAAATGCCGTACCCTGTCTTGTAATTATTGTTATTAGGGTCCGAGCACCATCGGTGCAGCCCCAGAAGATTATTATTATTTTTCTTTTCTCTACGGACTTGGAGCCATTTTTCAGGTGGTTCCCATGGTCGAAATTACAACGAATTTGGCACATACATTGCAATGTCAACAAAATTTTGCACGAACAGAAGCTTGGACATGAGTGTGGTCCAGCGTCTCCATAGCGCCCCCTGATGTAATATCCCCTAATGTAAGACCAGTGCCTTACATGTATGGATTCGACCGCCCACAAAGTGCAGAAGTAGAAATAATAATCTCAGCAAATAATAAACTGACTAACTAACTAATCAAATAATAAACAGAATATTAGCAAAACTCATAATGCAATCAGACAAATCAATTAAGAATAATCAAATGTAAATACCACTAAACAAAACAATACTACAATACTAAATATTAACAATAAATAAATAACTCCAATACTCCAGCCCCTAGTTGTGCACTAAGTCACAATTACTTTCACTTCTCAAAGGAGTTATTCCCTCAATTTATGAGACGAGACAAATTTTTGTTAAATGTCGACTTCAGCTGGCTTTTTTCTTTGTGCTGGACCTGTAAAAAAGAAACAGAGAGAGAGAAGAAAAAAAGAGAGAGTCATAATGTCAGGTTGATGCCTTCAGCAGCAGACAAAGCCTTGTCAGAGGTCTCTCCAGAACGTCGGTCTTTGTTCTGAGGCGCACAGAGCCCTTAGCATCTGCTCTGACATCCAAGGCTTTCCCCGTAATCCAGGATCTCCAGGAACAAGATTCCTCCTGAGCCTTATCCATTTCTGCCTTTCTCTGCAAACTCTGCACGGATTTCAGCCTCCTTCAGTTTATCAGTCAGTACTTTGATCTCCTTCTGATACTCATCTTCTTTATCTGAGAACTTCTTAATCTGGGTTTCTAGGGATTTCAGGTTGTTGGTCACATTTTTCAGCTCTTTCTCAAGGTCACTGGCTTTAGATTCTGAGAGCTCAGCCCTCTCCTCAGCTTTCTGCAGTGCTGTGGCCAGTCTCTCTTTGGCTTGGTTCAACTCCTCCTTCACCAGTTGGATCCCCAGGTTCAGGTTCTGGAGGTGCTGTTCTGCAACAGGGCGTTTATTTGGCAAGAGAGGGTTTTCCTGTCTGAAAGGTAAGTCAATGCAATTATGGCCTCTGTTGTAACCTTGGATAGTTAATAACGCACACAGTCTTTGGACGGTTAATGGATTTAATTAACGACTTCCATAGCACTCATACACTGGCGGCAACTTATAGGAAGCAGCATGTAAACAGAGCCAGGTGCGTTCCTCAAAACATCCCGGGGGAGCCCGAGGCTAATTAACAAAGGTTCCGGGGTGCAGTACTCTTCTAATGCAAAAACACTGTTTCAATCTGTAACACTTCTTCCCCTTTAAGTGAAAACATAAGATATAATTAAACAAACAAGACTGAGCAGTTCAGATCCTCTTTGTAAACTCCTGTAAACTTATGTAAACTGTAAAATGTCTTTTGACATGTTGCTACCTTCCAGAAATGTGTCTTTGACCTGAATAACACAACATTTTTTTTCTTTTAACAACAATTTTATACAATCTCAAACAACAACCTCCCAGTGCTTCGCTCTTCACTAGCTTAACATTCAACACTGTCTAGCTTTTGTAAAGCTCAACAGGTCAGTCTATCTGGAGGCTTGTGCTGCCTCTTAGATCTCTTCAGTTCAACTGTGGGACTCACAGGCTCTGAATCCTGTTGTTTACTTGCAGCCGGGCTTGGTCTACCGATGGGTTGAGCAACCTGTTTAGCCTCACTTTGCTCAGACAGTCCATCAGTGTGCTGTGGTGCTATTAGCACCTCCGAATCAGCCATCGAGCTGTCCACACAGTCCTTGTGTGTAACACTCTGATACCTCTCTCCTCCCGCTCTATGATCAACCCGCAGGTGATCCTGGTGCCTGCGGATCTGCCGTCCATCCCACAAGTCCACCATGAAGGACACCGGTCCTGTCTGGCGGCTGATAACTCCTGGCAGCCACGGTGGACCCAGGAAAAAGTTATTGACAAACACAGAGTCTCCAGGTTTAAAAAGTCTCTCTTTAGCATGTCAGTCTCGCCTCACTTTTTGCACTTCCTGCGACCGAACAACTTTCGCTCCAATGTCTGGGTGGAGCAGATCCAGATGAGATTTGGGCTTCCTCCCCATTAACATCTCGGCAGGGATATGCCTGTGGTTGTGTGTGGAGTAATCTGGTATTGGAACAGGAAACAGTAAAGCTTCGTTTCCAGTGTCTGTCCAGACATCTTTCGTAGACCATCTTTCAGGGTCTCCACAGCTCGTTCTGCTAATCCATTGGAAGCGGGGTGATAGGGAGCTGTGCGGACATGTCGGATACCATTTTTCTCCATGAACTCCTGGAACAACTCACTAGTGAAAGTGGGCCCATTGTCTGTCACCACCGTATCTGGCAACCCGTGAGTTGCAAAGATGCTCCTGAGCTTCTCTGTGGTGAATGAGGCAGTAATGTTTGACATAATGTGTGCGTCCAGCCACTTAGAATGTGCGTCCACCAACACCAGGAACATTTGCCCATAAACGGACCTGCAAAATCCAGGTGGAGCCTCGACCATGGACGACCTGGCCACTCCCATGGGTGGAGCGGAGCGGGTACTCACATGTTTTGGTTACTCTGACATTGTGCACATGCCTTTACCTTTTCTTCTAGAGCTCTGTCCATCCCTGGCCACCACACAAATGACCTTGCGAGGCTCTTCATCCGGGACACTCCAGGATGGGCGTCATGCAGCTCGTCCACCACGCGTGCCTGCCCCGGGGGTGGAACAATCACTCTGGTTCCCCAGAGGAGACAGCTGTCCTGGATGCTAAGCTCCAGCTGACGCTTGAAATAGGACTTGAACACTTCCTGCTCCACAGCTGCTGGCCAGCCCTGCATCACCCATCTCTTAACTCGAGATAACACTGGGTCTCTCTCAGTCCACATTTTGACTTGTTTTGATGTCACTGGAGTGTTAGATAGCCTGTCTAACATGAACACAGTCTCTGGTGGCAAGGAGGTTTGGTTGGGTGTGTCCGGAAGAGGGAGTCGGCTAAAGGCATCAGCATTGGTATTTTCACTACCTGCCTTGTACTCTATTCTGTACTGATACGCTGAAAGGGTTAATGCCCAGCGCTGAACTCTCGCTGAAGCCATGGGTGGAATGCCTTTTGACTCACTGAACAGACCCATAAGACGCTTATGGTCTGTATAAATGGTAAAAGGACGGCCATACAGGTACTGGTGGAACCGTTTTACAGCAAAAACCACAGCTAGTCCCTCTTTCTCTAACTGTGAGTAATCTTTCTCTGCTGATGTGAGGGTGCGTGACACCTATCCAATCGGCTTTTCAGAGCCACCCTCCATCTTGTGCGAAAAGGACTGCTCCTACACCATAGGGTGACGCATCACAGGACAGGGTAACATCCCTGTCTGGGTCAAAGTGCACCAGCAGCCGTTCAGAGTGTAACAGTTCTTTTACCTGCTGAAATGCTGTCTCTTGGGCTTTTTGCCATTTCCATGAGCTGCCTTTGTGTAGTAGTCGCTAGAGGGGAGCTAGTACCGTGGAGAGGTCAGGTAAGAATTTGCCATAATAGTTCACCAAGCCCAAGAACGATCTGAGCTCTGCCACATTCTTTGGGCTTGGAGCCTCCTTCACGGCCCTCACCTTCTCTTCCACAGGAGACAGACCCTGAGCCGAAATCCTGTGGTCCCGGTAGGTGACACTTGGTGCTTGGAAAATGCACTTCCTGCACTTCAGCCGCAGCCCGGCTTCTGACATCCTCTTCTTTTTATTTATTTATTTATTTATTTTAACGTGTCCTGTTCGGCAGCTTAGGCATGCAGTGATAAGAGCTCTGGATGCCTTGTTGTGCCTTAACAGAAGAGTTTGATATACTCTTCCTGCAGTTGCAGTTGGTTTTGACCTTTATTGGCAGGGCTACCGGACTGACAGATAGGAGGAGAGAGGAATGGAAAGGGGGAGGGGGGAGGAAGATAGATGGAGATGGGGTTGGGGGTGAGAGACAAAAGGGCAACAACAACAACAACAACAACAATGACAAGAACAGTAACAACAACATCTGTGGTAACGATAATGACCAAAACTACAATAACTATAACTGTAGCAATAACATTATGTGCAATTACATAGCACGTCTGAGATTTTTCCTGGTACAGTCAGTAAATGTTAAATTGAAATTTAAGAACAGTCTGACATGAGTGGAGCACAGGGTACCTAGATGAACCGGATGGAGAGTGGAAGACAGAGAGATGACAGCAATAGTGGCAGTAATAGTTACAGCAATTATAACAGCAATTATAACAGCAACTACAACAGTCATAACAGAGACTTAGCAATAATAACTGCAAAGGATTTTATGGTTATTTCAATATTACACAGGAGAACTGAGAAAACAGAATGGCAAGTAGATGTGAGTTGTGTTGTGATAATTCTAGACATTGTGCATGTGTAGTTAGGTGTCAGTTGGGCGCACTGTGTGTGTGTGTGTGTGTGTGTCTGTGTGTGTGTGATTGTGTGTGTGTGTATGTGACGTTTGTCATCGGAAGTGGTTGAATGCAGTTGATCCTGATGTGGGGAGAGACACCCCCACCACCCCGGTCCAACAGCCGGCGAGTCCGGACCCAAGCCACCAGAGCCACCGACAACTCCCAGAGCACAGAGAGCCCCCGGCCATGTACCCCAGCGATAGCCACGAGCCCAAACCCAGGGAGGACCAGTGGGAGGACGCCGGGCCACAGCCCCCCCGAGACGCGGGGCCACGGAGCGACGGATGCCGGAGCCCCAAACACCCACCCCAGTACAGACCGAAACCGCAGCCCCAGGGCGCCAGCGATGGAGCCAACCCCGTGGCGGGGCGACTGCGCCCTCCTGAGGGGAGCGAGCTGACCCCCACCGCAGCCCCCGCAAAGCCCGCGCCCCGTAACCCGCATTAACAACTGCCTCTGCCCCTTCTCCCACGTGGATAGGGCACCCCGGGGACCGCCGAGCCACCGACGGAGGGGCCACCCCGCACCGGCGGGACCCAGGGCCCCACACAGCCCGCCCCCCCAGACCGCGGACGACCCCACCAAGCCCAGCAGGGCCAAAAAGGGGGGGGGGCAGCCAGGGGACCCCGACCGCACCTCCACCACCCCCCCATCTGATATGGTTGCATGTAGGGGTGCATGTGTAGGTGTATTTGGTTAGATGTATGTGTCTTTGGTGCCATTTAAAATTGGGGGAACATCCGAGTCAGGAGATATCATCCGCTTGCAGACGGTGAACTCAACCTGCTTGTTCCCCCAAGCCCTCAGTGTCTTGGTGTAATTAAAATTGGGGGACTGTGGCCAGAGCAGGGTGGAGAACCAGGCCACAATGGTGTAGCCATACCCCCCCCCCACCCCGGGTCCCGCCCCCCAAGGCCCTAGTGTCGTGTAAGGTGATGTGTGATGGGATGAGGGAGTAGCAGGGGAGGGCTCTGCCGTCATTGCCACCCCACCCCCCCCGGCCCCGCCAGACCAGACAGGGACGACCCAGCCCGGGGAAGGCACCGCCAAAGCCGCGGGGGAGCCGCCGGAGACCCCAGGGGGGGAAGCCAGCCCACCCACGAGGGAACAGGCCACGCTGGGCCCCAGGACCCGCCAACACGCAGCGGCCCCACCGCCGGAGGCCCGAGAGACCCCAGGGCACCCAACCACGCGATTGAGGGAGAGCTCAGCCACCCACCTCCCTTCCCCCGTTCTTGGGGCGCGCGGCCCCACGGAGGACCGCAGCGGGTGCCAACCCGCACCCAACCAGGAGAGCCCAGCCCCCACCAGCGAGCGGGCCCCACCAGGGGCAGGCACGGACCCCCAGCCACCAAGGACCCCAAGCCCAGGATCTGCCCACGCCAGTGAGGAGGCCCAGGAAAAACCCCGGCCACCGCCCCCCCGAGCCCCCACACCGAGGGCGGACCGCCCCCCCCAACCCCCCCCACAGGCCAGCCCAGGGGCAAGACCCGCAGAGAAGACATTCAGAATCTTGATGTCTTCTCTGGACATTTCAATCTACCATTTCTCTGGACATTTCACTATATGCCCATAAGCTGGACAGGACAAGTAAAAAAAAAAAAAAGAAATTGCAAAAACATGTTTTTTTCTCTTCACAATTTATGTCTAATCAGAGTCCTATCTGAATATTGACAAACGTAATGATTACACTGTTTTAAATATTATTTTACAAGATATGTGGTAGACCACATTGCTGAAACAAGACTGAAACTATTTCAAAATATTGTTTTCAATCAAATTCATCTCTGTTTTTTGTGTGAAGGAAAACATTCAAAATATGTTGAATGAAATGTTCATCTTACCTCCAGAAGAGAAATTAACACTCACTGACAGTTTAATAGGCATGTAAAAACACAGCAGGGAGAGGAAAATGAATGCTCTTTCTCTTTCGCTCTCTCCGACTCTTCACCTTCACTATACAATAACAAACATCATACACTGACCTGTGGAGGGGCCTTACTGGCATCGAGCAGCAGCTACACCTGTGGATTTACTGTTTCTGCCTGTAATAATGTCCACTGGTGTTGGGCATGATGGAGTGCATTACCACAAATGCAGGACACATGATGGAGATGGAGTAGAGACACAGTAAGACCATGATACAAAGAGAAATAAAAGTGAATGTCAAATGTTTCTATCAGAGATGGCATTAATTCAAGCACACAATTTCTCTGCTGTCTCATCTGACTTACGAGCATGACATACTATCCTCGCAGTACACATGGAGTAAGGCTCAAGTACTCAGTCAGCCTGGCTAATTAGCAGGAGTAAAATATAGATGAATAGAGTAAAAAACTGAATTGCTAAGATTAATTCCATGGTAAATTAAATTGCTAGTTAATACCTTGTTTAGCATTATTAACATGGTAAGAGTCTGTCTGTCTGTACAATTTGCAGATATCACACCAGGTTGCCAGTTTATACCCTGGATTGGCTGAAAATCAGGAGAGGCGCCACAATCTGTCCGCCGCCGTTGACCACCCTGGGCCCTGCCTCATTAATTGGTTAGGACTTCATGAATCCTGGGAAAGGCCAAGCTGCGTGTCTTGGTTTGGAGAGTGAGAGGCAAATTAACCAATCACTGTTTGTTTTAAGTGGGCGGGCCAAAAAAAAAATGATCGTAGGCCTTCGTGAAGTCCTAACATTGTAATCTCGGCAAAGTGATAAGAGAGAGACTGAAAGACAGAGTTAAATGGTGGAAGACGAGAGCCTCGGTGTCCATGTAAGCAGCCACCACCACGTAATTTCCCTTTGTGCATCTCAATCAACATAAAAATGAGCATGCATGCACAAACCTTTCTCGGCCCCCAAGTAGACTCATTATAATATTCACAGCTTTCATCATTTTCAGCATTTTCTTAAGGAAATGCCCTTTTTCTTGTTCCCTGTGGAATGAGCCAGTGGCCGAGAACCGTGGCTCTCTCCAAAGCCACACCCACCTCGGCACACAGTTCCAACATGATCGCTCGTACGATAGATCTAAAACAGCTGATGAGCCATTCATTACATTACATTACATTACAGTCATTTAGCAGATGCTTTTATCCAAAGCAATGTTGAAGTGCATTCAACATTGAGATATACCCAAAAAGTGCAAGACGTAAACGAGTACATAAATATTTATCAGAAAACAGGCAAAAATCACTTCAAGTGCTTGATGTCAAGTGCTCATAGTTTTTAAGTTATGTTCAGAGCGTGAGGTGCAGTCTGAATAGATGAGTTTTCAGTCTGCGAGGAAAGCATTGGAGAGATTCTGCTGTCCTGATGTCTATGGGAAATGTAGTGTAAAAATCCCTACTGTAGGAGCCATACTGGATAAGAATGCTTTAATGTACAACACTGCCTTTGGGGCAGTGATGACCTCATACATAGTACACAGCCAGATGCGTGTGAGGTATTGGGCTGCCATGAGCTGTACGCCTCACTTTTGCCTGACGACAAGAGAACACACGAACTGAAGGAGAAGAGAGAATTGTCGGCCTACAGAGCAAGACAGTTTTTGACGCGAATAAACCAGCGGTCAACCTGTGATGGCAGAGACTAACCGGAGTCCGGCCCGGGACTAACCTGAGATTTGATCCGCGTGACCAACCCCAGACCTACCAGAGCGATTCACGGAAACAGGAATCGGTGACAACTGGAGAAATAGAAATCCGCATGATCAACCCCTGATCTACCAGTGATTCACGGAAATAGGAATCAGTGACAACTGGAGACATAGAACTCATCAGCAACGTCCCGCCGGAGCGACTCACACCAGACATCAGCAGAATCAGGCAAGATCTTGGGTTCTCATCGTTGTCAAGCTTAATGCTAGAAGGCTGTACAATAGTAGCGGCATGTGTTGTAACTGAAGAGCTCAAAAACTGTCTTGCTCTGTAGGCAGTGACAACTGGAGACATAGAACTCATCAGCAACGTCCTGCCGGAGCGACTCACACCAGACATCAGCAGAATCAGGCAAGATCTTGGGTTCTCATCGTTGTCAAGCTTAATGCTAGAAGGCTGTACAATAGTAGCGGCATGTGTTGTAACTGAAGAGCTCAAAAACTGTCTTGCTCTGTAGGCCGACAATTCTCTTTTCTCCTTCAGTTCGTGTGTTCTCTCTTCTTGTCGTCAGGCAAAAGTGAGGCAAAAGTGAGACAGCTCATAGCGGCCCAATACCTCACACGCATCTGGCTGTGTACTATGTATGTGTACTGTGTACTATGATGTATACCATCAACGCCACGGGGTGTTCTCTGAACCTCAGCAGAACGCCGATGATGCTGTTGGTGAGGTCTGGCCCTTGAAGCAGCTCTTTGTTCAAGGACACGCCTCGAAAGGTTGCCGCGCAGTCGAAGACCACTCTTAATTTCTGTTTTTTGGGGTGGTAGACTCCATGGTGGGGGATGTACCATACGCGGCCGTCGCAGCGACTCAGTTGTTTAGCTGGTATTTTTTCAGCGTAGCCCTTTTGGATGATGTCTTTCATGAACTTCGCGTAGTCTGCGTGGAAGTTTGGGCTCTTCTTTAGCTTCCTTCTGAGGCACTCGAGTCTCTGCCGGGCCAAATGCGATTATTAGGCATCTTGATATTTTCATTCCTTAGGGGCATTCTCAGGCTGTAATGGCCATCCACCAGCTTTGCTGAGTTAGAAGCCATGTGCATGAATCGGTGATCTTCTTGGGACATCTCTCGCCTTTCCTCACATCTTCATCCTGGGAAGTCCGTGTTGTACTGCTGCAGTAGCAGCTCCTCTATTTTGTCTGCGTGAGTCAGGCTAACTGTGTGACCTCTGTTGCCTGTCTTTGGGTCACAGTCCTTTGTGAGACATCCGGTGATCACCCACCCGAGGATAGTTTCCCAAGCGCATGGCCCTGGTCCTTGGCTACGTATGATCTGCGACGGCTCGTAGGCTTTCGGAGCATTAGCGCCAATGAGTAGTCCTATTTCTGGGTCAATGTGTGGCAGGCGTACTTCCTTTAGGTATTGCCATCGGGCGAGGGCTTCCTGTCGAGGTACGTTTCCTTTCCTGACCGGGAGGTTACTGGTCGTAAACACTGTCGGGAGTTCAACGTATGTGTTTTCTTCCAGGCCGCACACTTCTATGTCCGCGAGTGCGCAACTCCTCACTTGCTTCCGACTATCTACTGTGTTAAGGAAGAATTGGACGTTTTTACCTTTCAGGTTCAGTTTTCTCTGGATTGCGTCAGTACAGAATGTCGCCGTGCTACCTAGATCTATGAAGGCGTATGTTTCCACGTGTTGTTGGCTCTTCTTAGACTTCAGCTTTACTGGTACGACGCCAAGCATACAGTCACCAGCCCCAATGTACCCACACGTTTTGGCGCTTTCTTCCTCCTTTTCTGCCCCCACGTGGAGTATGTCTGGGTGGAGTTGGGAACAGGCTTGGCACTTGAGCTTCTTCTTGCAGCCTTTGACAAGGTGTCCATAGGTGAGACAGCCGAAGCACAGGCCTCTGGATTTTAGGAAGTCCAGCCGTGTGGTGCTTGTGAGTTCCTTAATTTTGTTGCAAGCGAAGAGAGCATGATTATTTTGGCAAAATATCCAGGGTTCGTGGAAGGCAAGTCCTAGACGTCTCGCATGACCGCCTACGGGGCTGCTCATCTCTGCCGCTATGGGTGTCTGCGTACTCTCTACGCTTATGGCGAACGCGCTTCTCTCTTCTTCCGGTCTTCCAGGTGTTTTTCTCTTTGGTGGTCTTTTCTTCCGCTGAGGTGCCTCTTCCACAAAGAGGATCCCGAAGTAGCGCTGCTTGATAGTCAATGAAGTCAGCTACGTGGGAAAACTTTGTTGGTCGTCTTTCCGTGTTATGGGTCTGGAATGCGGTCTGTTTCCGCGGTCTGTGGTCTACCAGCTTAGAAGGTAGCTTTGAGATGACAATGAGAAGGTTTGCGGGGTTATCCAGTACGCTCATAGTTTCTAAGTTGGCCATGGTAGACTTGCATCCGATCGGGAAATTGAATTGAAAGAACTTTGCTGCTACACCTACCTTAGTCTTATATTTCATAATCTAACTTTTAAGACTCACTTGATAGAATAGAGAACCATATTTTTAATTGAGGAGCCAGGACAGAGAACAGCTATGATTTAGATTGACAGTGGCCATCTGCCTCTCGCAGTGAGGGAGTGGCAAGTCATCTGGCAGTGGTAGATCGTAGTGGGCGAGCTGGAGTGTAAGGTTTGATCATTTTCTGAGTGTAGAAAGGGCCTGAACCATTCGCAGCATGGTAGGAGAGTACAAGTACCTTGAACTTGATACGAGCCACTACCGGAAGCCAGTGCAGGGTGCAGAGGAGTGGTGTAGTGTGAGAGAATTTAGGTAAGTTAAAGACCAAATGAGCCGCTGCAATTGGGATGAGATGCAGAGGTCAGATGGCACATGCTGGCAGACCAGCTAGGAGGGAGTTACAGTGGTCCAGGCCTGAGATTACAAGTGCTGATGTTGTGGAGGATGAATCTGCAGGCGCTGGTCATTGCTGCGATGTTGGCAGTGTGGGGATCTCAAACCATGTGTTCAGGAAGAACAAGCGAGACCTGCATTTCTTCCTCAAAACCGTGGGTTAAATGACAATATCAAGGATGAACTAGCTGCCAGGGATGAGACTACCACTCTGGATGAATTAATTTCTCTCGCAATCAGATTGGATTTGCCGCCTCAGAGAGAGACGTAGGGAGAGGGGTAACAGGGAGTGTTTAGGCTGCTGTAGTGTTTTGGTGCAAGCCCGGAGCCCAGCCAAAGCCACCTCCAGTCAACATCAACCATCTCCTCCACCAGCGGCATCCGGTCCAGTGGGTCCCATCCACACGCCGGATTCGACACCAGAACCGATGCAGCTGGCTGGGTCAAGCTCGTTTGTCGTCAATGGAGCGGCTACGTCAACGCAGGGATCACTTATGCCTGTACTGCGGGCAGGCGGACCACCTGCTTCCTGACTGCCCCAGCAAGCCAAACGGGAGGGCTCACCTGCAGTAAGGGGAATGAGCCAGATGTCTTTCACCTTCTCTCCCCCTAATCAGATCCGCCTTGACGGTAACCTCACCTGGGAGCATGAAATTGTTACCATTAACGTGTTAATTGACTCTGGGGCCAATGACAATTTTATTGACAAGGATTTTGTTTCCTGCCAAGCTCCAGGCAGTGGTCGACTGGCCAACTCCTAAATCAAGGAAAGAGCTGCAACGTTTCCTTGGGTTTGCGGACTTCTATCGCAGATTCATCAGAAATTAGAGTAGATTTGCTACATCTCTTACGAGGTAACCTCTGCCAACGTTCCATTTATTTGGTAAACTGAAGCTGATACTGCTTTCAAAGTTTTGAAATCTCTGTACATAAAGGCTCCTGTGTTAATTCATCTCAACCCAGCCTTACAGTTCATAGTGGAGGTTGACGCTCCTGATTCTGGGATCGGGGCTGTACAAATTGCACACTTGTGCCTACTTCTCCCGTCGCCTGACCCCTGCCAAGAGAAATTACGACGCTGGTAACTGTGAATTGCTGGCTATGGTCATGGCATTGCTGGAGTGGAGGCACTGGCTGGAGGGGGCGGTCCATCCTTTCCTCGTCTGGACTGACCACAAAAACCTCTCCTATCTCCACTCAGCCAAGCGCCTCAACTCCCGCCAGGCGCGTTGGGCTCTGTTTTTGAACAGATTCAACTTCACCATAACCTACAGGCCCAGTTCATGCAAAGTAAAACCTGACTCACTGTCCCGTCAATACGTTTCACAGACTGAGGATCCTACCTGGTTCCTGTGTACTTGGAGAGGCCAAGTGGGAGGTGGAGCATGTGGTCCAGGAGGCTCTGGTTAACCTTCAAACTCCGGATGGCTGTCCCTCAGGTCTGCTGTTGAGTCTGCTCCTGAGGGACTTAGGACGACCGTCTTAAATTGGGGACATGACTTAAAGCTGGCCTGCCACCCATGGGTTCACAGGACATCCACCCTTATTTGTCAGCGCTTCTGGTGGCCGTCGATGACCCAGGACATCAAGGACTACGTTATGGCCTGCTCAGTCTGCGCCCGTAACAAAGCCTTTCACCGCGCCCATGCTGGGCCGTTACATCCTCTCCCAATTCTACACCGTCCCTGGTCACATATCCCATTAGATTTTGTTACTGGCCTACCCCTATCTAACCACAATCTTCATCACTATAGTAGATAGGTTTTTTAAGTCTAATCTTAAAAAACATGTTGGATAAGAAGCTAATCTTCTTGTCCAACATGTTTTTCGAATCCACGGATTGCCACCGGACATTGTTTCTGACGGGGTCCCCAGTTTGTTTTTGGTGTATGGAAGGCTTTCTGTAAGGCAGTGAGGGTGACGGTGAGTCTTTCTTCTGGCTACTATCCGCAGACCAATGGGCAGACTGAGTGGGCCAATCAAGATCTGGAGGCCGCCCTGCTGTGTGTCCCATCAGGATCCAGCCTCCTGGTCCGTCCATGCTGGGTTGAATACTGCCACAACTCCTTGGTCTGCTCCGCCACAGGTATCTCTCCCTTCATGGCCTCCATGGGTTACCAGCCCCCACTGTTTTCCACTCAAGAAAGGGAGATCTCGGTTCCCTGGCGTCCAGCATCATCTCCGGAGAGCCCATCATGTATGGCGGGACACTCGCGCCGCTTTGTCGTGTACTGCTGAGAGAAGCCGAACAACTGCTGACCGTCACTGGACTCCTGCCCCTGGTTATTGGCCTGGATAGAAGGTGTGGCTCTCCTCCCGTGACCTTCCCCTCCAGATCAAATCTTGTAAGCTGACTCCAAGATTCAGTTGGACCATTTGAGATCGACAAGTGCATCAGCCACCTCCTCCACCTCGTATCATCAGTGACCACCCTACATACACGGTAAGGAACATCTTAGACATCAGGCGACAGGGTATTCAATATCTGGTGGACTGGGACCAGGTGAGATTACCGTCAAGGCGGATCTGATTAGGGGAAGAGATAGCGAGGGAAATTAATTCATCCAGAGTGGTTGTCTCATCCCTGGCAGCTAGTTCATCCCTGATATTGTCATTTAGACCTTGGGCAAAAACGCTCTGAAGGGCTCTTTTGTTCCAGCCACTCTCTGCGGCGAGGATAAAAAAGTCTACTGAATAATTAGCTACAGTATCAGAGCCTTGTCTAAGGTGGAGGAGTGTACTGTCAACCTCCTTTCCTTTCAGGGGGTGATAATCTTGCATAGTTCAGAGGTGAAAGATTGATAAATCTGATAAATTTCAGTGTGATTAGATTGTATGGCTAATGCCCATGCGGCAGCTTTACCAGTGAGGAGGCTGCAAATAAAAGCTACTTGAGCCCTGTCAGAAGAGTAGGTGAGAAGTTGCTGGTCAAAAACTAAAGCACAGTGATATAAGAACTGACGACAGTCCTCCGTGGTACCTGAAAAATGGTCTGGGGTTGGTATGTGTGGCTCACAGGTAGGGAAAGGAATGGGACCTTGGCCCGAAGCCACAGCCGCAGCAGGAAGACAAAGCCCGGGAGCCGGTGCAGTCTGAACCGAAGCCGGGATCTGGAGAGGCGAGTCGGCAGGTTGGCGAGATGCTCCTCCAAACGGGCAACGCAGGTGGAGAGCTGAGTGAATTGCGTTATTACCTCTTGTAGCGCTGACTCCATAGCATCATCACTTTTCAGAAGTGGAGTCTCTGTGCAGTTTTTCTGTTGTGTGGTCCAACGACACATGTGTGGAGCTGCTTAACTGTGAACTTCTATCAGAATTCTTTTTAAAACTTTGCAAAGTTCACAGCTTGTCCTTTGGTCAGGTTGTGAACACAGCCTCTATGATTGTAACATATGCTCATTTTCAATTTTTGCACAACTGCAACTGTGTTACTTTTTGGTGGCTAATGATAAGCTACCCAGCAAACTACTCAGAAGAGCAGCAAGAAAATGGGAAAACCTATGGCTCCGAGGTTAAATACTGACTCCAGGGAGGAAAAATTTCCAAAAGTTACCAACTTGGGCCAGTAAACCTGATGTTACTACACATCTATGAGTCATAAAATATTAGAAGGTAGCATACAGTAATCGGGGTTCATTTTACGCTAGGGAGCTGATGTGTATGTGATTATTAGGCATCAGTGTAACCAAATAACTATTTATCAACAAAACTAAATCTTTAAATGACTATGTACAATAATAGTACCACTGATATAATGTGCAATGAATTACAGTTCTGAAGGCATTATTTCTTTTCTGTCTAAATGTTTTCTGTTTAATAATTATGGATCTATTCACAATTCTTTTCTGTATTTCCACAAAAGTCCAGTAAGTTAAGCCATGTTATCAGACAAATGCTACATAAATCTGAAAAGCCAAGACTCAAAGATGATATGTGTGGTTGAGACATTGCGAATGTGCAGGTCACTGTAGTGTATTGAATTCTCTGGAAGTGCTTTGTGACAGTGACAGTAACAGTGAGTGCTCAGTAACATTACAGAACAATGTGGTCAGATAGCTAAGATAGTGGATCAAGGGATGCACCTGCTCTGAAACAATGCCAAGGTAAACTGTGGCCATCTGACTGATGCACTGTTGAAGTGGTGAGTGTGTGCAAAGAAAATACTCTGCACTATCTCCATTATAGTCTTCAGCGATGTGTTGAACAATCAACTCACCTCAACCTTCCTGGTAAATATTTGTATTAATTTTGTCGACCCTTTTTCAATTTAGTCTGAGTCTTAGTCTTGTGTCAAAGGCCCTTATTAGTCTTAGTAATATTTAGTCATTCACATATCAATCTTTGTTAGTCACGTTTTAGTCAACTAATAGTCGACTAAAACCTCTAGTTTAGTCAAATGAGAACTCAAGGTATTAAGTTTTTATTATTAGTTTTAATCAAAGCATTTTAGTCTTTTTATGACAAAAAGATCATCTGATTATTTCAGAAATTATTTTTCTTTACCATTCCAGTTGAATAGTGATTCACATTAATAAAATATACATGTAGATTAATATTATAACTACACTGAAAAACTCCTCAGCAATGGAAGCAAGGCCCTCCCCAGGCACGGGTAAAACAAACAAAGGATGAGAATTTAAACAAATTTAATGTAATTTATTTAAGTACAGTCACTGCCAAAATACTCAACAAATCCTAGAAAGCCATTAAAAACTTGATTTATTGATTCCATGGAAATACATAAGAAATGTTTAGTATTGGGTCATTTTGGTACCAGTGATCCACCAATAAAGGTAGTGCTTTTTATTAATAGACACATTTTTGTTGCTGTGCTCTGTGTCTATATAAAGCCAGCACATTTGAAAGTTCTTCAGACAAAAATAGCTAAAACAGTGAACCGAACGCAGAACCCACAAGCTCCATTCTGCATGTGCAATGTTCCGTCAAGGTCAAAACTGAATGTTTCAACAAGACAGTGTCCCTTGTCATATATTTAGGCCCAGTAGAACTTCGCTGCAGGAGCACAGTATACAGTGAACATGAGAGGCACATTCTGAGATAATGAAAACAAAATTATTTTTGATTTCTAGTGCTTTAATTATAAAAACATAATTATATATTCAATTTCTGTTGAAGAAATACTAAATAAAATAAATTCTTGCTGAGCATCCATTCTTTCAGAGCTTGTTGATTCTAATAGTCTTTAAAAATGACTTTGATGAGCATTAAACTTCAACATAACCTGTGTTGTAATCATAGAAGGAAAATATATTGAATGACTATATACATGACACCAAATAATGTTTTTATACAGGGCACTTGTTTTAGGAGACAAAGAAATCATTCTACTGAAGCAATCAGAAAAAGAAGAATGAATGACCCTGCCTGAGGCAAGCATCACCGTGCCACTCTAAATGGTGTAACTATCAACTGGACAAATCTTTAACAAAGAAGGGGGCCTCCAAATAAGTTTTATTTAAGATGATGCAATACAGGCAATGAAGGTTTTTAATTTACCTTGCCATTCTGAGCCAGTGCAGTACACAAACGTCTCAGGAGCAAATGCAAGCACCATTTCTGGCACTAGCTTTTACTGTGAATGTTGTGTCACTTTAAACAATTTGTCTTGCTAATGCTAATGTCTAGTCAAGCACCTCTTGACTGTGCCATTATGATTTATAATGTTGAACCCTTAGCCACATCAGCAACACTGGGTCACAATTTGGAGGAGCTGCTTGTTGAGTGGTTTTGTACCTTAGAAAATGTCATAACACAGAAGTCAGCCAGAACTTGCATCTATTATAATTGGATTAATACTTGGATCCCCGATCTTTAACATTTTGTTTACTCAGAATTTGCAGCCTCATTTTGAGGCTAATGCGATAGCGGTGGACTACACACAGTTATAGAGGATGCTGTATCACCATCAGGCTGGAAGCCACATCATTTCGGAGTTGGATGATTAAGTTACAAACCATTGGATTGTTGGGTTTATGCTCTGAACATAATCATCCTGCTCTGCTTTGCCTCAGTCTTTTTTACCACTGTCAATACAGAGTTCTGAATTTGGTTAGAGTGACAGATGAACAGATCTTGTACACTGTAAACTATTGACCTACCTTGATCAGTGTCTTTAAAAGGATGTAGTAATACCTTGTATATGAGAAATCTACTTCCACATGAGGAGGAGTCTCCTTCAGAGCATCAGGACCTTTGGGTCATTGTAATGCATTACTTCACTGGCTCCCAATTAGTTTTAGAATTGATTTTAAGATCCTTTTATTTGTTTTTAAATGTCTTCAAGGCCCCCATCGTATCTGTCCAACATACTCCAGTTGTATGCCCCTTCACGGTTGCTCAGGTCAACAGAGCAGTCGTTTAGTCATCCCTAAGACAAAGAGGAAGCAGAGAGGAGACTGTGCTTTTTCAATTACTGCCCCAAAGCTCTGGAATGAGTTGTCTCTATATATTAGGCAGGTCACCTCACTTCCTGTTTTTAAGTCTTCTCTTACGGTTTTTCTCAGTCACTTTGGTACATTTCTCGAATCATCCTCGACATTTGCAAAACAGTGCATTTCTCAAAACAATTCGTACAAATAACAAAACACCATGGATTACCCCAAAAAGCCCGTCCTTTGCTCAAAATCTTTAGTTCATCTCTCAACACAAATATGTGTTTCAATGAACATGTCAGTGCCATGACAAAGTCATTGTGTCATTTTGATAAGACGGTAAAATTGCTTAGTCACGTTGTCAATATAACAGTGTACTCTGGAGGAATGTTCTGATATAAAGTATGGCTGAAGATTTGATGACATTTATTGTAAATTGTAAGTTACACCTTAGTGTATGTGGGAGATTGATTGCAAGAGACTGGGCAAGATTCACATTTACGCTTTTACTGTAATTTGTTGACAGACCATGTCATTGCAATACAGAAAACAAAAGCTAGCACTGCATAGCACAAAGAAAAAAAAAACAAAAAAGCAAAAACAGAAATGTGAACATGGGAAAATCTCCTTCGGGAAAACGGTACATGCAGAGCAGTAGGAATTACAGTGTGTACAGACATTCCTGTCTGTTGGGCCACAAATTCTCATCCACATCACAATGAATATTTTCTCTTGCAATGCAGCGTGGAAAGAATCTTTTAGAGTGGCTTATGCAGCCTCTGCAGGTATCTGCATCTGGTTCATGGGATGCACGTTCGTTAGAGAAAGTCAAGCTTCACTTGCGAGCAATTTACCAATTCAGGACAGATTCAGAAAAAATGTCTAATGGAAATGTATAGAAATATGCTTGACATATTATGACAACTTGTTCAACCATTATGCGATGAACTAATGCCTAAATGTTGTGGGAGTTAGACTATTCAACAGAGACCCATTATAGTAAATTTTGATCAACATGACATAAGAAACTGATAATGTAGGAAACAGCAGTAGTATATATGTTCACCCTTGCATCTCATTAACACCGACACCTTCATTTCACACCTTCGATAATGGTTTTATTGTTTTATGACCCCTTGAATTGTTTTATGACCCCCGTGACACAGTCCTGACCCACTGACCATTTTGATTTATGACCCGTGATGCGCGCCACCGTGACCCGCGAATGACCCACGGAGGACCCGCGAATGACCCGTGACCGCCGGGGAGAAAGCCGCGCATGCGTACGACAAGACGCTAGCTTTAGCTGTTAGCTTATTGGCTAATTACCGATCAGCCGTCAATAGTAGCGCTGTACAATCCATTCGATCGCGAAACTACAGACAAAACAGTTTCCGTGTGTCTCTGTTATGTGCTTATGTATCACTTCCCTCATCTGCAAACAACATAAAAAAGCGCTGGAGTTAATACTTTCGCTCCACGTTCTTCTTCTTTCCCTCAGCTACTCTTCTTCTTCTGTTGTAACAAAGTAACAGCGCCCGTCCGTAACGGGCACTGCCACCCAGTGGCAATGAAGACGTATAATTCCACAACAACTCTTCTGCGCATGCGTGTACATTAATCGCCCTTTTTTCAAAAAATTTACTGTTGTTGGGATCAAAACATCACGTGAGACACAATCATGTGAGACATAGGGGACAAAAACTGTGACCTAAACAAAAGACCATGATCCAAGCATGAAAACTGATCATAAGGTAAAACTTCATGTTCTAATCATGAAAACAGAACATGTGACTAAGGAGAGACAAAGAACAAAGAACAAAGAAAGCAGGCCCAGCACACCAAAATCCAGTTTTAACCGGATTTTCGGATGATAAAGCCAAACCAGGACCTCACCCCTGATTTACAGTAGGGCGGCAACCAGGGTCCTGGGGACAAAATCCAGAATGACCATTGGCCAAAGGCCACCGGTCCCACCAGGGGTGCTGATGACATCACGCAGGTAATAAAAGAGTCCTGCACCCTGAATTCCAGGCTTCTCGTGTACCTCAGTTCCAGCTGAAAGCTAC
>JAFBJQ010001145.1:39783-64385 GCA_016785345.1 Trinectes maculatus
GATGACATCACTCAGGTGATAAAAGCGCCCTGCACCCGACATTCCTGGCTTATTCCCCAGGACAGAGGTCTTCAACAGGGGGTCCGCGACCCCTAGGGGGTCCGCAGAGGTACTGCAGGGGGGTCGCGAAAGTTTTGCGCTATAGGACCAGTTTAATATAAAACACAATTTTATACATGAGTAGGGGGTCCCTGCTCCATCTCTCCGTCAGTTTGGGGGTCCTTGGCCTGGAAAACGTTGAAGACCCCTGCCCCAGGACCAATTGCAGCAGAGAGCTAACAAGGCTTTCTCCAGACCTGGCCGCCAAAAGGGAGCAAACTGCAAAACTCCGGATTCCTTTATCCTCTCCCTAAGCCCAGGCCACAGTCTGCAACTTGCCGGAGGAGCACACAGACTTTTCTCCTTTTTGATTTTTTTCACCTACGCGATCGACTGATCAGCTGATCGCCTACAAGCCACGAGGACGAACCGAGCGGCTCTTCAGAACCAAAGAAGGAGCACCGTCCCTCATCCGTGAGCATCCCCGCTGCCCCGAGAAGCATCACGTCACCACGGCAACCGAGCAACAACGGACCGCTGGAAAACTTCGCCTGAGGCACCGCAATCCCCACGGCGGGAATTTCAAACCTCCGACGGATCGGAGCAACGTGAAGTAAGAGGCTTATGTCTGGGCAGAGAATAGTTTAAAGCGTAGGTGGTTAAAGTGTTTTGCCTCACCGTCTAAGCAACTGTGATGTATGTATTGGGATTCACACCGTAATATTGTGGCATTACGCGATTGTAAATTATTACTGAAACAGTGATAAAGGGGCTCTTGTGTTTCTTTTCTTTCCTTTACTCTCTCCTTCCCTTATTCTGGTTCGTTTTGGTTATTGCATTTAGTTATCCTAATCACACTCCTCCAGCGTAAGCGCTTGCCGAGCGTGATTGGATAACCAGGGTTCAGGTAGAGAGAGAGAGATCGCCGCCATCACACGTGACCCATAGGAACCACGTGGTCTCTCTCTGCCATGGTGCACACCACATCGCTCCACCGCCATCTTAGTCAGGGCGTTTACGTCACCACGTAACGCCGCCCCCTCTTAGCGTCAGCGAGTAAGTCAACACGTTACTCCGCCTCCCACTTGGCTCTGGTGTAGACGTCACCGTGACACCCAGCGCCATTTTGGGTCCCTCTGTTTATATCACCCACGTGGTCTTAGCGCCACACACACACACACACACACACACATACATACATGTCCCCACTGTGTTGTTTATGTTGTCTATTAGTTAGCTAGTAGTGAATGTTTAATTAAAGAAAAACTGTGATGATTTATTTGATTTAAGGTGATTTTATTGTTGAATAATTTTGCTGGTATCAATAAATTCTGTTGCAGTGTTTGTGATCATTGTCTATGATTATTGTGTGTGTTTATGTGTGATGCAAGCTGGATTACACCGGTCAGCGCTCGAATTCACCCCTTCCAAAGTATATTTGAGACTGATAAAGTAAATTCAATTTGGTTATTGGTCCCTGGTAACAGGGTGGTGCCCCGTCATTACTATTTATAGTAAATATTTCTAAATTTTAATGATTGTCTCTGACAATTATTAATATAATTAGCTAATAACCAAATTGACCCTCCTTGGTCCAACCTAGTTGGTATCCACGCGAGGTTCTGTTTCATATATGTTGTGGCCTTCCCCAACACATGCGTTAAAATCACAACAGTTAAGATGGATAAAGCGTCAACAAGTCTGTCGGAAACAGCGTTTTTCTTTTGATATGCTACACACACACATATAAACATTGCAGCTATTTTGGATAATAAACCAAGGTGTCAACAAGTCCCGCCGAGGTGTTCATGGTATGGAAGGTGTCAGCATGTCTGTCGGAAACAGACACCATTTGAAGTAACACACACATGTAAGTGAAAATGTTTTTACACCTGTATCCTAGTGGGTTAGGGTGTAAGGACAATTTCCCACGTTAAAATACACTGCCATTTGCGGGCAAAAGGCATCAACAAGTCTGTCGGAAACAGACATCCTTTTGATGTGAAACACAAAATAAATGCAAAAATGCTTTACACTACTACAACACTGTAAGGAAACTAACTATTTGAGATTGTTTATAACTCAGAAATAAAGGACATTAAAAAGAAATATAGTAAGAATCCGCTTTTCATGATAACTTTAAAATATTTGAGATTTCATTGCAACTAGATAAATTAATGAAATAAAATGGTTAAAAGAATTATAACAAAGGTTTCTATCAAACAAAGTCTGAAAATCAGTTTTAAAAGAATCGGATAGTAACTGTATTCACTGTATAATACATACTGTGCATTTTTGTGTAACCCAGTTAAAAACAAGCTTGGCATAAATAGTATTAAAATCATTTAAATAAGATTTTGTTTAAAAAAGGTTTATATGACAGATGGGTCATTGTGTCTAACAATATGTATGTTTTGTTTTATTGAAAATTGTAATGTTTCTAGAATATCCCCAAACCAGCCTTTATGGGGTTAATCTGTAGCTTGCAGGTGTACCTGTATGCAGAATAGGGAGTTACGCACCTTATTGTGAGGAAGAGCGCGCAATACGTAGTAAGAGAAACGTGCGTATGATAGAGACAGCCTCTGTACAGCATGGTGAGATAAAATGCAAATGTATTTGGATTTGTCTTGTGTGATTGTTTACGCGACAGTTAGTATTAGAGACAAGTTACATATTGTATAGTAAGATTAGAGGAATTCCTACACGGAATTCACCACTGTCTACACGTTGTGCTAACGCTAATGCTAGCGCAAAGTCAAGCCAGCCATAGCCTATAGTCAGTACAGGGGGTCCTCGAGTTACGTCGGTCGCGAATTATGGGGTTAATCTGTAGCTCGCAGGTGTACCTGTATGCAGAATAGGGAGTTACGCACCTTATTGTGAGGAAGAGCGCGCAATACGTAGTAAGAGAAACGTGCGTATGATAGAGACAGCCTCTGTACAGCATGGTGAGATAAAATGCAAATGTATTTGGATTTGTCTTGTGTGATTGTTTACGCGACAGTTAGTATTAGAGACAAGTTACATATTGTATAGTAAGATTAGAGGAATTCCTACACGGAATTCACCACTGTCTACACGTTGTGCTAACGCTAATGCTAGCGCAAAGTCAAGCCAGCCATAGCCTATAGTCAGTACAGGGGGTCCTCGAGTTACGTCGGTCGCGAATTACGTCGTTTTTGTGGCTACGACACATCTCCCGTGAACTTCCTTGTTCCGGCTTAAGCGGTTTGCCCCGTAAATATGTACAGACTTCACACTGGAACTCGTTGCTGAGCGCTCTCTCTGTCTCTGCCGGCTCTCCGGCACCTCCACAGCACAGCTACGCTACTCTGCCTTGTGTTTACTTATGTGAAATGGACAGGGGGGGCAGCGGCAGCCGGTAAGGAGATGCACACGGATACAGATGCGTTCGGGATCATGGCAATACCGTAGGTTTATTCACAACACAGGGTCTACACGGTTGATAACAGAAATCTAAAGGAAATGCTCATTACACTCGTGATCTCAACCCCTACGGTGTGTCAAGAGGGACAAAAAAGGCAATTCACCATAATAAACTCTTATTTTAGCGTGGTGTTATAGCGACATCTGGTGGCACAATGTATGCACAATGGCACAATGAATGTATGGTCCGACTTACGTCGAAATTCGGTTACGACACATTCTCAGGAACTGATCTCCGACGTAACTCGAAGACCCCCTGTACACTACTCATAAGCTGAGGACTATAGCGTAAGTTTAACTTCATCAGCTAACGCGGGAGCTGGAGGAGTGAGCTGCTGTTTTGACCTAAAGACGGACCAGACACCCAGACCGAGTGTGGAGCAACAAGTGGGGTAACGGCGTCCGTGACTGTGCGTGGGTGGATTCCGAGGTGGAGCTGCTGCTAACCCTGCTGAGCTGCTGCTAACCCTGTTGAGTTTTTACACCTATACCTACTGGAGGGCAATTTACCTGGAACATAAACAAAGGTACTGTGTTAATTTTGCTCACTGAGGAGTGAACGGTCATTGAGTTTGGGCCGCAACGCACCCAAGCAACAAATCAGGCCTGCAACGGTGTTATTATTTTATCTAAGTTAAGTTTGCCGGCTGTAGGAGACAACATATAGAGGTGTGTGTGTGGGGCCACAGTTTATTTGTGTTGTGATAACTGGCACTTTGAGTCAAGATATTTTATTTTAATTTAAGTTGGAGTTAAATATTTTTTATTTAACTGTCAAAATCTAACTCATTTATACATATATATTCTTTTTCTAAGTAAATAGCTTCTATATTTTTTATATAAACTGAGTTGTGTGAATTTATTTTTATTTAATAGTAATAATTTCATAGCAGTGGACAAATAAATTCATCATTCTAGGGTTTAAAAACTGCATGTTTATACTATTTAAAACAAGATCCAAAATTAAAATAAAACTGAGTTAATCAGAGTTAAAAAATAATAGTTAAAAGAACCAAAAAGCCCTACCCCTAACTACTGCTACTACAACTAAGGGGAGCGCTACATTTGTATTTACAGATTCAAATACAGGCGGTCCTCGTGTTACGACGGTCTCGAGATGCGATGTTTTCGTGGTTATGACACATCTCCCATGAACTTCCTTGTTTCGGCTTAAGCGGTTTGCCCCGTAAATACGTATAGACTTCGCACGGGAACTAATTGGTGCCGGCTCTCCAATACCTCCACAGCTAGGCTACTCTGCGTTGTGTTTACTTATGTGAAATGGACGGCTGGTGGGGGGTGCAGCGGAAGCCGGTAAGGAGATGCACACGGACACAGATGGGTTCGGGATCGTGGAATAAACCGTAGGTTTATTCACAACATATGGTCTACAAGATTGATATCAGAAATCTAAAAGAAATGCTCATTACACTCACGATATCAACCCCTACGGTGTGTCAAGAGAGACAAGGGGCAATTCACCACAGTAAACTCTTATTTTAGGGTGGTGTTATAGTGACATCTAGTGGCACAACTTAGTATCTACTTTACATATGAATGTATGTTCTGACTTACGTCGAAATTCAGTTACGACACATTCTCAGGAACGGATCTCCGTCATAACTCGAGGACCCCCTGTACATTTAAAAACCCACCGCCTGTTCCAAAAAAAGATTTGGCTGTCGACGGAACTACGTCACAGAGAAACAGGCACTTCACCCACTTTTCGGACAAAAAGGTCAGTTTTAAAACCGTATTAAAAACCACAAAGGGTTATATACGACAATGAATTAATATTTGTTACACATATTTGTGTTAATACAATCTTATTAATAGAATTTCAGCTCGTGAGGATCGTGAGGAATCATTTCTTTCATCACAACCATCAAATTGGACGCTCAGGAACAACAGGGATTCGGCAGACCTTACATCGCCAGAGAAAACCAAAGTAGATTCTAAACACTGATGAATCTCATCACTGACCAGATAAGACCCGCAGTCTTTACAAAGTCCCTGCTGGCACACGTGTTCGGGTTTATCATCTTTTTGTTTTGCAGTGGTTTTGTAAAAACGGCAACAATCTTTGCAGTATTTTATTTTTTTACATGGCGTAAGACGATGTGCTGTGGAATACCTCTTGTGCATATTGAAAACGTGCTTTGAACGACACAGGCGATGACAATCGTTACATTTAATCGTCCTGTCAGGTTTACACACAGTTAAACAAACATTGCAATATATTTATATTTGTGTGTCAAAACAGAACTATGCCGTTCATAACACTGCTCGCATACAAACGACACTCCAAAAAAGCCCGTCTTATTCGTGATAAGGCATTTGTGTTCGTTGTGAAGGTATAACCAGATTTTTGGTATATGGTATATCTGCAGATTTTTGGACCCTCTGTTGTGATGGAATACCAGTATCTTCACGTCAGGATAGCCAACCTTGTGATCAATTGAAAGATTCAGCTGATTGTGTACTTGTTTTGCCCAAACTAGATTTTCCTGCTCTGTGTTTGCAGGGTTTAAAAAACGCGCAACACACAATGCAAAGCAAAGCAAATTGTCTGTATTTACGGGTATATAACGCGTTTTTCCTTTTCTTTTTAAAATTTTATCATACGGTACACCACCAAGTTTTAACCGACCACCACCATTTCTATTATATGCCATGGATACCACAAACTCCAGACTGTCATCTGTTAGTGACGTATCATTACTCTGCATAACTTGTGCTATATGCTCCAGAAACAGGTCTGTGTTTGACCCGGCACCCGGGTCAAACACCGGCCAGAGAGGGCCCAGAGAGGGCCACACTGGCCGGTGAGGGCCCTCGCAGGCACACATTCATTACACTGCCCTCTGGCGCATCATTTTCACAATGCTCTATCAGACCGGACTGTTGACTTAGCAGACACTTGTTCTATATTGTCAAGCGTAATATTCCTTAAATCTACACGTGACACCTCCGTAACCAGACAGATCTCCATTATTATCAGTAATCTTATTTCCCGGAGACTGGTTGGACATATTGCACTGTTGTTGCCATGGAACATGCTCGGGAGAGTCAGGATGCACACTTTCATTTTCAGTGTCAACATATGCACTACCTGTACGTCTTTTCTCACACCTGTATTATTAAGTAATTTGTCAATGACATTGTCCCCTTTTTTCATTATATCCATAAAAATTTGAAAACGTGTATCATCGTCTTTCTGCCGATAGGGTAAACCCATATCATTCATCCACTCATCATTTGAATCGTCAACAAGTTTAATTTTCGAATAATCACCCCCATGTAAACGTGCATTATCCAACATGTCGTCAATAACATCTATAACCGTTTTGCACCACATCCGTAAAAATTATCATCATCCTCTTCATTAAAGTGAGGAGGCAAAACAGTACCCAAGCGTTTCCTGTCTGCATTTCTCCTACCATCAACTGATTTGGATTTTCTTTTTCGGGGGAACATTTTGTGATATGATACAAATCAACCCCTACAAATATAACTGTAGTAATGACCTAGTAATCTGAATTAGACCTTGAGTAGAGTTCTGTTAACTTGTCACGTTTTTGGTTGAGGAGCAGATTCGCCTTGTCTGAACATTCTGCTTTTTTTGTAAGAATCACTATATCCCCCTGTAATTGTTGAATTTTTCTCACCAGTTGTTGACAGGTTGTATCACTGGAGGATCCTGGTTCAACTTCTCCTTGCATATAACGAATAGTTTTTCTTTTAAAAATTCTTCGGGGGGTTGTAGCGATGTCCAAAGAGTTTTCTTTAGAGTCTACTTTGGTTTTCTCTGGCGATGTAAAGTGTCACGGCTGTGTCCTCCTGGTTCATCTCTGCCCTCAGTAATTTTCCACTCTTCCGGCCTCTGCTTCACTCCTCCCCTCAGCCACACCTCCTCATCAGCTCAACTCACCTCACCTGGTTTCACAGCTGCAGCTCATCTCATCAGCCACGCCTCCTCATCAGCTCAACTCACCTCACCTGGTTTCACAGCTGCAGCTCATCTCATCAGCCACGCCTCCTCATCAGCTCAACTCACCTCACCTGGTTTCACAGCTGCAGCTCATCTCATCAGCCACGCCTCCTCATCAGCTCAACTCACCTCACCTGGTTTCACAGCTGCAGCTCATCTCATCAGCCACGCCTCCTCATCAGCTCAACTCACCTCACCTGGTTTCACAGCTGCAGCTCATCTCATCAGCCACGCCTCCTCATCAGCTCAACTCACCTCACCTGGTTTCACAGCTGCAGCTCATCTCATCAGCCACGCCTCCTCATCAGCTCAACTCACCTCACCTGGTTTCACAGCTGCAGCTCATCTCATCAGCCACGCCTCCTCATCAGCTCAACTCACCTCACCTGGTTTCACAGCTGGACGCTGCAGCTTACACAACACAACACCTCTTTATTTAGCTTAGCAACTGATAACGTCACTACACAATATGGCGCTGCACACACGCAGAACACATAATACTGATACACGTTAGGGTACTAATTCTGCCCTTAGGGCGGAGTTAAGTTAGGGTCAAAACAAACGAACATGGAAGTCTCTGGGCTCTTCCAGGATCACGCTGTGTCAGGGAAGACCCCGGTGCACTGTAAAGCACTGGAATATTGTTTCTCTGTATAGCCGACTTCACAAAACTATATAAACGTGTCTGCACTCGACCTTCGAGCTCCGTCTCTCTTTATTCTGAAATCCTCCCAACAGTTGCCTCTGACTCTGGGCTCCACCATAAAAGAACCGGACGAGGGGGAGTAGCCTGGGTGGCTGATAGCCTCTGGCTGCATCTTCCCTAACAATCCTCACGAGCTGAAATTATATTAATAAGATTGAATTAACACAAATATGTGTAACAAAAATTAACGCATCGTCGTATATAACCCTTTGTGGTTTTAAAACTGACCTTTTTTTGTCCGGAAAGTGGGTGAAGCGCCTGTTTCTCTGTGACATAGTTCCATCGACAGCCAAATCTTTTTTGGAGCAGGCGGTGGGTTTTTAAATGTATTTGAACCTGTAAATACAAAAATGCACAGTATGTATGATACAGTGAACAGCTGATTGTATTTTCTTTTGACTGTTTGGTTAAGCCGATCTACTTACTCAGATTCGTGTTCCTCAACGGTGTAGAGAAGGTTGTCTCTGAATCAGTATGGTCTACATAAACAAACTTTTTTTAACCAAAACGAAAATAAGTGCTACGTTTAATAATCTGTACAATAATAATCTTTAATAATCAGTGACAATAACAAAATACTTACTTTCCATCCTTCATTAAAGTATTGTCCCGCTGGTGCAGTTCTGTAGAAATGCGAAGACTTCTTTTCAGAAAAGGGTCTCGATAAATGCTCCTGAAAACCCGTCCTTTTAAATACCCTGAGCAGCAAAATGTTGACACCTTGTGTAGCCAATAGCAACGCTTCATTTGTGTGTGTGTGTGCGTGTGTGTGTGTGTTACATCAAAGAAAGGCGATTTCCGAGCCCTACTAGTGTCATGTATCTCCAAATGGTCCTATTTTTAACATAGGGAACTCGTCCGGACACGTCCTTCTGAACGTATTTTAAACTCTGTTAATAGAATTCTTGCTATGATCCTTTTAACCATCTTATTTCTTAATTTTGTCAGTAACAATTAACGTCATATATTTTAAAGTTAACCCTAGAAAAGATACAAATGTGAAACCTTTTCATTTTTTGTTTTATTTAGATAACTACAGATAAATCTCATATGTTTTAAAGTTAACCCTGGAAAAATACAAGTGTAAAAAACCCTTTAATTTATCTTTTGGGGATTTTGCCCTACACGGTCCTATCCTATCCTTTTAAAACTGATTTTCAGACTTTGTTTGATAGAAACCATTGTTATAATTCTTTTAACCATTTATTTCATTAATTTATCTAGTTACAATAAAATCCCAAATATTTTAAAGTTATCATGAAAAGCGGATTCTTACTATAATTCTTTTTAATGTCCTTTATTTCTGAGTTACAAACAATCTCAAATAGTTAAAGTTTCCTGACAGTGCTGTAGTAGTGTAAAGCATTTTTGCATTTATTTTGTGTTTCACATCAAAAGGATGTCTGTTTCCGACAGACTTGTTGACGCCTCTTGCCCCCAAATGGCAGCGTATTTTAATGTGGAAAATTGTCCTGGCCCTAACCCACTAGGATTTGGGGGGAAAAAAATTTTCACTTACATGTGTGTGTTACTTCAAATGGTGTCTGTTTCCGACAGACATACTGACGCCTTCCATACCATGAACACCTCGGCGCGGACGTGTTGACACCTTGGTTTATTATTCAAAACAGCTGCCATGTTTATATGTGTGTGTGTAGCATATCAAAAGAAAAACGCTGTTTCCGACAGACTTGTTGACGCTTTATCCATCTTAACTGTTGCGACTTTAACGTATGAGACTCTTCTGGTATGTCATTCTATACTGTTTTAAACATTTGTTAATAGAAACTTTGTTTTAATTCTTATTAATTTATTTATTTTCTTATTTCCTTAGTTACAAACACTTGTATATACTTTTCTATAAAAAACGTTAATTTCTTAGTTACAAACAATCTCATATACTTTAAAGATTCCTTACAAAGATATAGTGTAAAGCGTTTTCGCTTTTTATCATTTGTATTACTTCAAAGGATGTTTGTTCCCGACAGACGCTGTATCTATCAGAATGGTTCCTACTTAACACATGAGACTCCTCTGACATACCCTGTCTCGTATAATTTAAAATCATCATGAAAAGAAATGCATTTTATTTTCTTTAGTAGTTATTTCTTTATCTGTGTCAATTACACTTAATTCTTATTTGAAAGTTATCCTGAAAAGAAATAATTGTGGTGTAAACAAATAGTCTTTTGGAAAAAGGGGCGATTAATGTACACGCATGCGCAGAAGAGTTGTTGTGGAATTATACGTCTTCATTGCCACTGGGTGGCAGTGCCCGTTACGGACGATTGCTGTTACTTTTTTACAAGAGAAGAAGAAGAGTAGCTGAGGGAAAGAAGAAGAACGTGGAGCGAAAGTATTAACTCCAGCGCTTTTTTATGTTGTTTGCAGATGAGGGAAGTGATACATAAGCACATAACAGAGACACACGGAAACTGTTTTGTCTGTAGTTTCGTGATCGGATGGATTGTACAGCGCTACTATTGACGGCTGATCGGTAATTAGCCAATAAGCTAACAGCTAAAGCTAGCGTCTTGTCGTACGCATGTACGGCTTTCTCCCCGGCGGTCACGGGTCATTCGCGTGTCACGGTGGCACGCATCACGGGTCATAAATAAAAAGGTCAGTGGGTCGGGACTGTGTCACGAGGGTCATAAAACAATTAAAGGGGTCATAAAACAATAAAACCATTATCGAAGGTGTGAAATGAAGGTGTCGGAGTTAATGAGATGCAAGGGTGAAAATATATACTACTAACAGCAGAGAATTATACATAATCATTTGCATGGATGTACCAAAGCGTTTGCAACTTGTTCAAAGAAACGAGAAACAGCTTTTTTTGATGTGCACAAGTGATACAATGATGTGAAGACTGAACAGGTAGTTTTGAGAGTTTTAATTCTGTAAAATCCATTTTTTCCAAGAAAAACAAAAACTAACAACATCTTGGTTTTACATGTTGGATTTTATTTTATTTTATTTAATCGTTCATAAGTGACCCGAGTTTTAGTTGATGGGGACAAATTAAGACATGAAGTAGAAACAAGTATGTACAGGATATGCCGTGATTAATTTGAAAGAACCTGAGGAAAAGCAAGCTTTGACTCCCCCACATTTCCAGTTACCTGTTAGTGAAAGTGAGGGGTTGGGAGCATTAGAGCTGCAGTTTGAGCTGTCTCTTTCAGTATCCACTGTCCTCAGCATCAAAGAAGACCCAGCAGCAGAGCATAACAGACCTCTGCAGAGGTCTTGCTGAGAAGAAAGAGAGCAGGGTGTAACTAGTACGCTATTACAGCATCACTGATGGGTACAGGAAAAGGCAGCTGGAGAGGCCCACAATAGGACAGCCTCAGCAGGACACAAAGACACACAAAGACAGCGAATGTCAATCTTAATATAATCGTTGATCCTCTATTCAGATTTTTCAAGTTATTTAAAGGGAAATTACACAATGACTCAGACAGACCAATGTACCAGTAAAGCAACATTCTTTTTTGTTACGTGTCATAGAAATGTTAATCCTGATCACCATCTAAATACAACTACTTTCTAAAAAAGAGAGACATTTATTATCAGGCTCTATCATATATAGTAGATTAATTAATACCAAACACCAGTGGTCCCCAACCCCCGGTCCGGTCATTAGGTACCGGGCCGCACAGAAAGAATAAAAAATGAACTTGGTCTCCGTTTTATTTATTAACTGAGTCGGAGCGATGCTTTATTTTCAAAAATGACCAGATATGTCCGTTACGTCTCGATCACGTTATACGCTAACGCTAAAATTTAACCCACAAGCTAGCAAAATGAGTAAAAAACAGACGTCTTGGGAAAGTTTCTTTGGGAAGGGGAAAAGGCCCAGTGAGGAGACAGAAGAAGAGCCCAAGACTTCAAAAAAAAAGAAGGCTGCATTTTACAGATAATATCAGGAGTCCTACTTAAAATGAGGTTTCATTGCGACAGGTGATTCTCACGCACTTGATACTCGTTCTTGTGGCGTATCTGTATCATATTTTAAGGCATGTTTAAACTTTACCATAGCGACCAGAGAGCATTGGGGCAGAGCATGGATGAGAGGCAGAGTGGATGTTGCTCATGTTATGTTGTTGGCGCAATGTTACGAGGATGCTGTTAATAAAGTTGCTTAAACAAGATTCACGTGTTTAAACAAGATTCACGTGTATTATATTTATAACAAACAAGTTTTTATGCCAGTCGTATCATTTTATTTTGTTGTATTTATCCGCCACACCTTAAAGGCGGGTCCGTGAAAATATTGTCTGACATTAAACCGGTCCGTGGCGGTAAAAAGGTTGGGGACCGCTGCCAAACACAATAACTAATTGCAGCCTCCTCATCATGTAATGTAATCATGACCAGTGTGGCCACTCCAGTCAAGATGGTCTCTACTTCACTGAACATTATATTTGGAGTTCAGACTGAAGGCGATGCAGCAACAGAGATGGATGCTGAACTACAGAGAAGATTCAATTAGAAGATGCAAGGGAGTCTGTTAGCAGAAAACACCATAACTCTTCACCTTTATTTTCTCTTTGACCTAACTGAGACATTAAACCAGAATAACCTTTTCTTATCTTCAAATGAAACTGGGGGTGGCTATTAAGTATACAATATTTTGAGTCAAAAAGATTGACACATAGGGCAGGGAACGTCTCTTGTAGTTCCTAGGGCTAGAATTCTAAGTTATTATTTTGTCATGAAATGAGGAGGTGACAGAAGCATCAGTTTGATTATTTTCCTTAAATTTCCCTGCTGGTCCAAATCACCTACACACGTCATTAGCATTTAAAGAGGCTGGGATCATCCTGGGATGCACAGCAACAAAAACACTTGGAATCCATTCTAGGTCACAATAGCAGAAACAGCAACAACAGCAGACATTTCTGATAAAAAATTCTATTTCTGTTGGAGGATGGGCATCTGACACTAAGCAGTTTCCTTGCTCGTGGTGACAGGAGGGCCAGAGCAGAGCTGCTTATTGTGAAGGTTGGAGGTAGGTAGGTAGGTAGGTAGGTAGGTAGGTTGGTAGACAGACAGACAGACAGGCAGGCAGGCAGGCAGGCAGGCAGGCAGGCAGGCAGGCAGGCAGGCAGACAGACAGACAGACAGACAGACAGATAGATAGACTTTCTAAGAGACTAAGCTGCATATGAGTAAGACCACATTATTTGTTTGCAAAACACAAAAAAATACATTCACTTTGAGATAAAATATGTATCTCTATAAACAACATCTATGTTTGGTTAAGTGTCAAGACAGATTTGTTGAAGTCCAGAGCATATATTATACCCATCAGCAAAGCACAGCACCTTGAGATATCCTTTCTTGCCAGGACTTTTGTTCCCCCCACCACAATGGTTGCCATCCAGTGGTCAGACGCAGGGGTAGACCGATCACCAACAATTTTCATCACTTGACTTTCTTTTTTTTGTAAAAAAATAACGTATTTTAAATCACAATCGTAGGATGCACACATGCGTGTTTCTTCTTTTGTCACACAACTAAACATGCTCAATGTAATAGAGATTTTTGGGTGTATCCAAGACCAAGGTGTCGCCATTTAGTGCTACAACACTGGCAAGTGAAAGAGACGCTTTCCAAGGAGCTGTCTATTCCCTGAGCTTCATGATAGTGCTTTCTTGACAGATGTGATCTAAGTCTACCCCATGTTTTGAAGGATCAAAATCGTCGTGTTCTACAAGTCTGCAAAAACACGTCTTTCCATCAGAACTTGCGGTTATGCTAATACCCGCACGTTATGTGGAGGAAGGAACTTTCAAATCCTGAAGTCAATGTGGAGCAAAAACTCAAGGCAACTTTGTTAAGTTACATTACATTAAGTAAATTACATTGGAAAATTAGGGTTGATGTAATTACCAACATTATTATTTGATCACAACTCATAAAAAGTTTAAGGCTTGATTGATTGGATGGGGTTCATGACCTACTGTATACTGCAGCCAGACAGCAAAGGGAAATCCAAATGTTTTGTGTTTTGTTTTTACTTTTCAGAGCTGTTAAGCATATAAGCAACCTCACAAATGCATTTTCTCTGTTACTAAGTGGTGAAAATAATTACTCTATTACAAACCTCCCCCTTTAGATTTGTTGCTAGAATTTGCAACAATCCTTAAATGCAAGTTTACATATATAGTGTAATTGTATCTTTGTTTTAATGTTTAACTCTCAGGATTATTATTTTACCAAAAAACAAATTAAGTATTTTTTTCTAAATGTTAGAGACCAGAAAAAAACTCCAGAGTTTGGTCCATGAGGTCTTTTTCGGCTGATGTTCACTGCAAAGAAAACTAAACATCAAGTCATTTTACTTGTTGTGCGTATTAGATCAGAGCTGTGCCCTTCCTGCTAAACCCAGGAGATGATTATTACCCCTCTGTCACCTCCTGCTAATAATAATATGAAATTACACTTAATCACTCATCATTTAGGTCATTTTCAAATGGAGCCACACGCCTGCCATTTAAACACATTACATTATGACACGGCAATTATGTGTTATTTGGGAAAAGAAGGTATAATAGCTTCATCTTTTGTAAGAACATCTCTCTTTGCTTCTTATGATCTTTACTGTCTAATACACTGTCTGTGTTCTTCCTTTAAGTGTGATTTACTCGAAGTGTGATTTTCATTAACCTACATGTTGTCTGTTGCAAAAGAGGCAGTAAACTGTCATCTAAAACACTGGTCTGGGAATTCTAGACATTGATAGCTGTGGAAAAGGTAACTATGTCACCCTCTGTCTCTGGCGTAGATCCTAATATGTGTTTGAAGTGTTATGAAGCCTTTAGTACAAATTCCACTTTTTACCCTCTCCTTCTTTTCCCCATTGTTGATAATTTTTTTGTTCTCGATCAATCAGTATGCGTCACGACCAGTAATTTAGCCCTTCATAACGGTTAAACAGTTCATTAGGTGACTCATATGCCCACACACACAAACACTCACATGTAGATAAGAATCCTTAATGAATACAGTCAGTCTGTAGGAGACCTACTTGTCTTTTTCAAGGTGCCCTTCATTTATTTAGCTGATTTTTGGAACAGACAGGTGAAGGTTTCATAGGTGTATTTTAACAATGACGATACTGAGTGTTGTGTAAGGAGGAGTTCTGACCGGTTTGAGGTCTGAGGTTCAGGGCAGATAGCAGTTGATCGATGGCGTAATGTGATTGGCAGTAATGTACCTAGAATTTGATTGGTAGCTGCCATTTAACAAAAGAAAAAAAGAAGAAACCCTGATAAATTAAAGTTATCACACAGCAAACAAATAAGCAGGAAAGTCTTTCAGAATAAATCAAAAGTCTATTGCTGTATTGCCACACCCAATAGACGCACATTCAAAAAAGAGGAGGAGGGAGAAAAGACCAGAGCAAACAATGGAAATGATCTGTGAGTTAATTTAACCAAACAGCACCCTCTGCTGGATAGAGGGCATTTCTAATATTAGAACACAATGTATGTCCAGCCATATTAAAAAATTATACAGAATTTGGCACAATCTAACATGTTTTTGTACACCTTATAAGATCTCAGTTGAAATTTATTTTTTTATTCTAATATTTCACAGTACTGTCAAACAATGCATTTACTTCATTCAAATCTTCATATGAATTTAATTTTATTTTTTACAGTCACTGATTGACTAAGTGTTCAGGATTCCTGCTGGTGTATCATTATGAATAAAAACAAAGTCATACAAACACCAACCATTACTACATTCATGTAATGCATCTTTGCGTGTATCCTTGTCCAGCATAAGGTTAGTGGAGGTAAACTCGATTTATTTTATGGACTCTGGTTAATCTGAGGCACTCACCAAAGTGATCCGGTTCATTTGAGTCACCGTTGTTGTCACCCCCGAATAATAATAATAATAACAGACAATTTGTAAAGGGCCTGATACATACTGCATTATCTATGCGTGTGTATCAATGAGCGTGTTATGTCAGTACACTATAAAAAGGAAACAGGTAAGTTCACCTGTCTTCAACAAAAATGGACTTTGTCAGAGGACGAGGGAGAGTGTGGATGAGAGGGAATCAGGAGAGAACAAGATGAAGGAAGAGGCCAAGGTAGAGGCCAAGTTAGAGGAATAGGGAGCGGAACTATCTGTAATTCAGAGAATTTTGCAAATGGATCCGGAGGAAGTCCTGGACATGTTTATATACTGTACAATGACGAGGCTAGATTTAACTTGACAACAGTGACAGAAAGGGGGAGACACATCATTGGCCACAGGGCTATTGTCAATGTACCAGGGCAAATATAGCCTGTGATGTTGATGTTGAGGCTCTGTGGCCAGATCCAGCTAGGCAGAGAGATGATGTTTAGTTTTTTTTTTCAGTACTGAATTGGATACATTATTTATGTTACAGCACTACTGTAAGTTTACAGTACAATGGTATGTTCAGTGATACTGTATGAAAACTGGAAAATGTTTTGTTGAAATGTTGAGTATTGACTGACTTGACTATATGAAAGGAAATAAATATTTTCATTAGTCTGCACAATTGGTGTCATGTAGTGTTGGCGAATTTATTCTTGCACTTTTTCTGTACTTGCTAAAAGTGTTTTGAGTAGATCACTGGAGTGTTAAAAAGATTCAAACAGAATCAGACCATATCAATCAATCAATCAATCAATCAAATTTTATTTGTATAGCCCATATTCACAAATTGCAATTTGCCTCATAGGGCTTTAACAAAGAGTACAGGGTATGACATCCTCTGACCTACACCCTCAGCAAGGGTGAGGAAAAACTGCCAAAAAAAAACTTTTAACAGAGGAAAAAAACCGCAGAAACCTCCAGGAGAGACTCATGTGAGGGATCCCACTCCCAAGGATGGACAGAATGACAAACAACAAAATGACTTATAATTATACAAGTAGATTAATATAATATAATATAATATAATATAATATAATATAATATAATATAATATAATACTTGTAGTGGTGCGTTGAGTGTGGTGTTGAATCCGGGTCCTGCAGCTCCAGAGCATGTTCCACGATCAGCTGCCACCACAGTCGATAGTCCATAGAAGTGCCTGCACCTGGTTCTGAAACAGTAGAGCACAAAGACTCTGGAGAAGAGGTTGAATTATTAAGGTGCGTTAATAAGACATAGATTATAATGATATGATGTAGATGGAGGGAGGGAAAGCAGACACAGGAAGAGAAGGATAAGGTCTAAATGTCCCCCGACAGTCTAGGCCTGTGGCAGCTTAACTAAGAGCTGATCAAAGATGGACATCGACCAGCCCTAACTATAAACTTTGTCAAAAAGGAAAGTTTTAAGTCTGCTCTTAAATACAGGGAGATGGTGTCCGCCTCCCTGACTGAAGCTGGGAGATGATTCCACAGCAGAGGAGCTTGATTGCTGAAGGCTCTGGCTCCTAGTCTGCTCCAATGGATTTTTGGAATTGTAAGTAAACCTGCATTCTGAGAGCGCTCTAGTAGGATGATATGGCATTATTAAATTTTGTAGGTATGTTGGTGCCCTACCATTTAGAGCTTTTTGTATGTTTTTGTATGTCTTTTGCATGTTGCTCCACTGCAAACAGTATGACAGAGAAAGGAATAACCTCTTTCAGTTTCTAAAAATAGTCAAACGCAATAATTTAAACCTGTCTGACATCTTAGGCAATACTAACCATACTCATAACTTCATAAGCAAATTTCTGAAAGAGACTGGGTTAGCCCACAGGATTTTTTTTGTTTGTTTGTTTGTTTGTTTTGGTTTGTTTTTTTGTTTGTTTGTTTTTTTGCTGTTGTTCCCAATATCTACCTGTTCCACACTCCAACCCAGTAGGTGGCGGTAATGCTCATTTTAAGTTGGTTGCCCACCGCCATTAAAACCTAAAGAAGAAGAAGAAGAAGAAGGAGAAGAAGAAGGAGAAGGAGAAGGAAGTCGCTTTGTATTGCTCGTTTGCAGGCACATTGCTGCAGCCGCACGCCTTCTGCCTTTCTCACACATCTTATTTCTATCTAGCACGGAAATTAAGATTATCTTTTGTCTGGAAAGAGGCATTGTATCAGAATTAGGGCAAAGCAGGAAAGAGGCTGGTAGGAAACATCCTGTAAGCTTGCCCCTTGCAGTCCTGTTTTATTTGTCACTTTTATTCCACAACGATGAACTATTCCGACTACGACTCTGACGGATATTCATCTAATGAAGACGCAGACTACGTCCCCTCAGGTGATGCCTCGAGTCACTTGGTTCCTTACAGGGCAGTTGGTAGCTACAGGGACTTGTTTAATCGTGCGTTGGGTGTAACGTTAATGAACATGTCACAGATGCGGAACTAACAATTAGCATAATAAACTGTCCGTCATCATCTGCGCTCACTCGTACTTGATTTGAAGAAATCCATTCAAAACGCAAAAGGCTTGATGTCATGATTCAGTTTCACAGTGTCACAGATTGAAGTTCCGTGCGGTTTGATCGCTCTAAATATGACAATTGACATGTGTAATACAGCAGCCATAGACTTTTGAACCATACAGTTGTTTGATAATGTAGACTCATTTTTTTTTTTTTTTTTTTACAATGACATTATGTTTGTGGCATCTGCTTTGATGTGAGGGCACAGCAGTGCATTGCCCCTCCCACCTTCCTACATGCTGTAAGGTGTTGCACCGATCAATGGCCAAATAGGTCCATTTTGTGGGAAGTAGGGATTAAAATAAAGCTAACTATCATACACTCCATGAGGGCTGGGCGATACTGGGAATTTCGGTATCAATCCGATACCAAGTAAATAAGTGGGTAGTATCGCCGATACCGATTCCGGGTACCGGCGCATTTTAATGACGTAATCACTGTCAGCTGTGCGACGCTGCTGCGATGTGAGGAAATACGTTTAAATAAGCCTCTGTGGCGCTTGACGTTCACATATCAGTGGTCAGTACAGCATTTTTTAAAAATTATTTGTGACGACACTCTTCATACAATGAAGGTATTTTTTCTCCCATGAAAAATGTCCCACTTGGAATTCTGTAGGGGGATCAAGTGTCTCATGAAATTCTTAAATCCCTCCTGTTCAACCACAGAGAGGGGTTGTAGGTCCTTCACGATTATCTCAGTAATGCTTGGTGAATTATCTAGGTGAAATATCAAAATGATTCAGATAATTAAGTCTGTAACTGTAATCTGTATCTAACCTAAATAGAAATACTACTTTTCCTCCAACAGTAAACACAAAGGGGTTATTATAGTCAGCCATACTCATATTTTAGGTTCGAGGCGTATATCCTTATATAAGTGTATATTTTTGAGTTTCAGTAAAACAATTATTTTTTTAAATTGGCTGAATATATGATAACAGTTGAATCAGTCTGCTAAAATTGGTCAGCAATGACACTGTGAAAAACATGGTCTCTGTGTCGCCCGTCTACCCCTCCTCAACTTTGTTTTCAGCTCAGAGTTCTCTCGAGGGTGACATGCGTGTACTGTATATGTATGTGTAAATGTGTGGTGTGGCATGTGGCAGTGTCCTTGTCATTCATTCATTCAGCTGCAGCGAATAACGTCCACACACACAGCGCTTCTCTTCTCTCTGCCATCACGGCTGCTCTCAGTGCTCTGACTCTCTGCTCTCCACCAGCAGAGATGTGTAGTAGGGCTGCAACTAACGATTATTTTTGTCGTCGACTAATCTATAATCTAATTTTTCGATTAGTCAACGATTATCGATTATTTATTTGCCACGTTTCCCGTTTTTAACAAAGTTGGGTATTAATTGGATTTCATTGAAAACCAGTGTATCTTTATGTGTATTGAGCTTTGTGACAAGTATTAGAGGCAATGTGTCCACTAGTGATGCATATAATAGTATAATAGTAAAGACGCATATTTTTTTCAAATGGGGCTTAACCGGAGGTTTCAGTCACTGAAAATGACGTCAACGTTACTTTGAAATACTCCGGGTGTTCCTCAGACACGTGAAAAGGTGAAACACAGTTTTAGCACGGTAACATGACGGTCTTCGTCGGCTTTGGATATCCTGGTACGTGTAAATGAAATTAACATCATCTTTTAAGAAAGGGGCCTTAAAGTAGCCTAGCTATTGTTACTTTATACTGAGAGATGCATTTTTTGAAAGGTAGGCTAAAAAAAGAGAACAACTTACCCATCCGGAACTTTGGATGCCAAAACTCCCGATAGTGCACTTGACGTGTTTATTTTCTTTATTTTCCCGACAATACTCCCAGACTTTAGACATTCGCGGTCTCACGCCAACATCACTATGCACCTCTGCTTCAGCCATCGTTGCTACTGCATCGACTTTGCTATTGCTATTGAACTTCTTCAGTGTTTAGTTCAATATGGGCGCAGATGATTTAGGCTATTGCCCCTTACGTTTCCAGTGGTGCATTGCAACTTTATTTGCATGTATTCTAATGAATTGAATGGCGTTCATCATGTTGCTTAAAATAATATACAACTAGACGACCACAAAATTTCTGGTTGACCACATTTAATAGTCGACGTCGTCTACGTCGTCGACTAATCGTTGCAGCCCTAATGTGTAGAGAAGCAGCACTCGCGTGAACTCTGTAAGGAAATTCAAGTAATTTGCCGGACGCAACAAAAGTATCGATCTCATCGCGATCTCGATCCGATATCAATACTCACTTTGATAGCGATACTGTCGATACCAGGATCAAATTGCCCAGACCTACACTCCATGGCCACCCGCAGACAAGCATGGCCAATAATAGCATTAATATCACATTTATTCACATGTGTTCCCTGGAGCAGATCATCATGATGATCAACACTGAGCTCAGTGTACTGTTAAGTGTTTAAATGTTAATGACATTGGAAAATAGGATGGAAGAATATTCTTGTTTTCTCTTCTTCTCATTCCCACCACTCACCACCTCTGTCTTCTTAGACGATAACCTCAGTGAGGATGACATGATTGAGTGTGAGAAGGAAGACCCTCTGCATGAGGGTGATGGTGTACCACATCCTGGTGCTGTAACCAAAACAAAGAGGAAGAAAAAGGTTATATGTGTGAGGTGAGGGTGTTACAATCACACTATTTGGCGTTTGTTGCTGTAGTTGAAAAACACAAAATTGTGACCAGTTTTTCAGCCTTGGAGTGGGAACCTCTGTGACTGTGGATTAATTGAGTTGTTGGTAATGGTGTGTTTTTATCTCTTCTTTTTTTTGCTCTTTTCTTTGGAAAAAAAACCTTCAAAGAAAGAGAAAGAAAGGAGTACTGAAGTTGGAGACAGAAGAGGTGGGTGCAAGTGGAAAAGAGGCACAGACACCACAGGAAAATCAGGTTCAGCCCACTGTGGCAGAGAAAAATGATGAAGAAAATCAGAAGAAAAAATCTGATGACCTCTGGGCGAGATTCCTGTCTGATGTTGGATCCAGACCCAAAGAATCCTCACCAGCCTCACAGTCAGGTATCACACAGAAGGTAAAAATGCATAGTGTATTTCATCTCTAATGTAAAACAAAAATGGAAAACACTAGTTCTAATGCATCCTTCAGACGGTTGCTGAAGGGGTTCAAACCATAAAGTCAAAAATAAGGACTGACAGGAAAGCTATGTTCAAAATGTAGGCTGAAGGGGATAATAACGGAACATTATATGGCAGACCATTAGTGTTGTAGTACTTGTGACCATTCTCGAGACTGGTTTATATTGCTTAGTAAAAACACAAAATCATACATATAATGTAAGTCATAGAAATAACCCAAACATATAATGTGCAGTAATTATAGTTACAGTAAACTAACAAATGTCAGAGAGAGTGAGTCTGCGAGCATTGTTTGATTATTGTAGTTATGGTGTTGTGTTGAATAACAAACTGTGGGCATTGTGTTGACATTAGGAGCTATCTCCACTACATAATGCCATGCCAGTGATGTTGATGTTATATAGTGAAATTACTAGAGTGGGACATAATGGTATTGTGGTTCATTAGTGTGAATGCTAAAAGTTCTTCATGCAGGCTGCTGTGTTATTGTTTAATTTTTCCCACACTCATCCCCACTCTCTGTCACTGCCAAGTAGTTAGAGAGGAGACCTTGAGACTGGAAGGTTGCTGATTCAAATCCACCTTCAGAACCTCCTGTTTCTACAGCGACACAACTATTTACCAGTAACCTTCAGCTCGTTCAGCAGTGTTTTGCTGTATTGTGCTGCACAGCTTTCAGCATTCAAACGCATTTTATTCAGAAAATGACATTTTCTAGTTTATGATGTACATTACATTTACATTACATTCATTTATCCAAAGTGCACTCAACAACGTAATGGATACTATATCATTTACAGTGTAAATATTATTTAAACCAATGATGTACAGGGGGTCCTCGAGTTACGTCGGTCGCGAATTACGTCGTTTTCGTGGTTACGACACATCTCCCGTGAACTTCCTTGTTTCGGCTTAAGCGGTTTGCCCTGTAAATACGTACAGACTTCACATTGGAACGAGTTGGTGCCGGCTCTCTCTGTCTCTCAGCGCACCTGCCGGCTTTTTTTTTTTCTCCTGCACCTCCACAGCTGTGTTTACTTATGTGAAATGGCCGGCCGGCCGGCCGGCTGGCAGGGGGAGGGAGGGGGCGGCAGCGGCAGCGGCAGCCGGTAAGGAGATGCACATGGACACAGATGCGTTCGGGATCGTGGCGATACCGTAGGTTTATTCACAACACAGGGTCTACACGGTTGATATCAGAAATCTAAAGGAAATGCTCATTACACTCGTGATCTCAACCCCTACGGTGTGTCAAGAGGGACAAAAAAGGCAATTCACCATAATAAACTCTTATTTTAGCGTGGTGTTATAGCGACATCTGGTGGCACAATGTATGCACAATGGCACAATGAATGTATGGTCCGACTTGCGTCGAAATTTGGTTTCGACATATTCTCAGGAACGGATCTCCGACGTAACTCGAGGACCCCCTGTATTTACCATTAATTAAATCCTATTATTATTATTACCATTATCTTGGAGGTCCTCATCACACGGGGGCCTCACACTATTAAATGCAAGAGATAATTTACAATGGAGCCACAATCCATATTCATGAAATAGTATTTCGATCTGTGACAAATCTGGGTAATTGTAAATGAAAGACAGACAAGGGCAATGCAATAGAAAAGTTTGCATGAATTTGATTTAACCAGTCATGGCAACATAATGGCAAATGTGTGTGATGTGACGTGTCAGTGGGAGATGATTTTGGACTATGTAACCATACCAATCCTTAACAGGACACAAAAAGAGTTAAAATACCTATAAAGGCTCAATCCTCTAAAAGGGCAGTAATAGCTGTCACCCAAACACTTCTCATATGTACAGTGAACTGAAGCATTAAGACAGACATGTACTGTAATGTATTGTTCTTGTAGTTGAAATTATACCACAACATCTGTGCATATTTTATGCCGTACAGCTGAGCCCTGATATGGTGCTTTTGTTCTATAATTCACGCAGGTGATCGTGACATGTCGATTCTAACACTAGTCTTTTTTCGGTCTTGGTCTCGGTAGGCCCCGGTCTTGGAAGTGTCTTGGTCTTGGCCAAGGCAGGCTTGACTACAACACTACAGACCATCATAACATTGATCATCAAATCTCCAGTTTTTTTTTGTCTGGTAATTTTTCTCTCCCTGATGAATTACTTTTTTGTTTAGCAGGAAGGCTCTCCAGTCATTAAGGTTGCTTCAACAAAAACGAAAGCATTACAACCTGCTAAAATCACCATCACCAAAGTTTTTGACTTCGCTGGAGAAGAAGTTAGGTATGTAAGCGATTTTCTCCTTGTCAGAAGGTTTGCTTTTCCGCACAACAAGCAAGATTACTAAAGAAAGGAAACACAAACAAGAAATGTTTTAATTAGCCAATGATAAAACCATTGATTATAAGATCACATTTAAATAACAACAAAAGACAGACGTTGTTTTCGTGGTTATGACACATCTCCCGTGAACTTCCTTGTTTCGGCTTAAGCGGTTTGCCCCGTAAATACGTACAGACTTCACACGGGAACTAGTTGGTGAGCGCTCTCTCTGTCTCTCAGCGTGCCTGCCGACTCTCCATTACCTCCACAGCTGTGTTTACTTGTGTGAAATGGCCGGCCGGCTGGCGGTAGCCGGTAAGGAGATGCACACGGACACAGATGCGTTCGGGATCGTGGCAATACCGTAGGTTTATTCACAACACAGGGTCTACACGGTTGATATCAGAAATCTAAGGAAATGCTCATTACACTCGCGATATCAACCCCAACAGTGACAAAAGGCAATTCACCATAGTAAACTCTTATTGTAGGGTGGTGTTATAGCGACATCTAGCGGCACAATGTATGCACAATGGCACAATGAATGTATGTTCCGACTTGCGTC
>JAFBJQ010001145.1:64878-78406 GCA_016785345.1 Trinectes maculatus
CCAGCCGGCCGGCCGGCCGGCCATTTCACATAAGTAAACACAGCTGTGGAGGTGCTGGAGAAAAAAAAAAAGCCGGCAGGTGCGCTAAGAGACAGAGAGAGCCGGCACCAACTCGTTCCCGTGTGAAGTCTGTACGTATCTACGAGGCAAACCGCTTAAGCCGAAACAAGGAAGTTCACGGGAGATGTGTCGTAACCACAAAAACGACGTAATTCGCGACCGACGTAACTCGAGGACCCCCTGTATATATATGTATACACACACGCACACACACACACACACACAGGGGGTCCTCGTGTTACGACGGAGATCCGTTCCTGAGAATGTGTCGTAACTGAATTTCGCCGTTAGTCGGAACATACATTCATATGTATGTATTTGTATGTAGATAATAAGTTGTGCCACCAGATGTCGCTATAACACCACCCTACAATAAGAGTTTACTGTGGTGAATTGCCTTTTGTCCCTCTTGACCCTCTTGACACACCGTAGGGGTTGATATCGCGAGTGTAATGAGCATTTCCTTTAGATTTCTGATATCAACCGTGTAGACCCTGTGTTGTGAATAAACCTACGGTATTGCCACGATCCCGAACCCATCTGTGTCCGTGTGCATCTCCTTACCGGCTTTTTTTTATACACACACACACACACACACATATATATATATATATATATAGTATATATATATATATATATATATATATATATTTATGTACACCGTAAATTCTTAAACGCACCTGAATATAAGCCGCACCCACAAATTTTAAGACGAAAACAAGCTTTGTACACATATAGGCTGCACTTGTCTACAAGCCGCAGGTGTCCACATAGTAATATGAGATATTTACACAGAAAGATTGAAAAAACGCTTCCTTGTGGACGCACTTTACGCACCGGTGTGAAAAGAAACACAGTTTAAGTCTTTAGGATGAAACAGACGCCAAACGGAGCGTCGCAGAATCTCCAGTTGATCTTGTGTCGCCAGCGCGGCCGTCAGTCTGCATACGCGTATATACATTTTGTCGATCGACCAAGTACAACTAAAGTTATGGCATATTTTTTACATGTGCTTTGTATGGAATACTGTCGCTGTGTGTAATGTGCACAAAAACGGGGAAATTGTGTTTTTATTGTTAGGGCGGCAGTGGCCGGAGGCTATCAGCCACACCGCCCCCTGGGCAGAGCCTGGCGTGTATCAGTATTGTGCTCTGCGCTTGTGTAGCGCCATGTTGTAATGACGTGATCAGTGACTAAACTACAGGAAGTGTAGTTCAAGTGTGTTGTGTAAGCTGCAGCGTAGTATCTTTCCCCTTGGTATCAACATACTTTTCATTATATCATAAAAACAGCTTCAGCCATTGTTGGGCATCTACAACTTGCAAGGGGAAGTGAATAAAAGCACTCTCCTGTTGTTCTATACAGCTGTTCTTCAACGGCTACAATTGAGTCAGCGCTTTATAATTGGAAGGGACTTTCCGCCCCAGGACGGTAGAGGGCAGTAGAGAGGAGGTGATTGAGCGGGATGTTGCTTAGTGATCAGTGTAGCCGCAACGTTCGGATAAAAAGTGAGACTGTAACAATTCACAAAGCGTGACAGAATGTCTGGGTACAGTGCCAATATAGTGATGCTAATACTCCATGTGGGACAGGGGTTGCAGCTCTTGTTTTTATGCAGGAAAAGTTGTCGAAGGCTAAATGCTATGGCGGCATGAAGCTGGCTAGCCCGTAAAAATTAATTGATTAGCCGCGTCACTGTATAAGCCGCAGTGTTCAAAGAGTGTGAAAGAAAAAGCGGCTTATATGCCGGAATTTACGGTCTATAAAAAAGGATACATATAAGGAAAATGGGTTTCAGCTTAGATATCTGTAATCTTTTGATGTCTTTCTGTATTTTTCTGATGTCTTTCATCTTGTGTTGTCCAGCAACACATCAGGCTTCCTTCCTTTTTTAATGTGACCATTAGTCATAAAACGTGCTAACCATGAAAAGTTATGACCTTCTGCTGTCCAACAGTTTTCATTGTTTGTTGATGAAAGGCCAGTATCACCTCCTATATAGTAGCTGCTTTGCAGACATAATGTAAAGTCTCCTAAATCTACTCCATCTACAGTTTAGCACTGAGTGTGTGTGTGTGTCTCTTTCTGTCAGGGTAAACAAAGAGGTATCTGCAGACTCCAGAGAAGCTAAGAGGTTTCTGAAGAGCCAAAGCACAACTGAGGAGGAGGAGGAGGGGGAGGAGGCGAAGGGGGAAGGAGAGAAGAGCTCATCACCCAGGCAACAATCTGCTCCGGGCACAAGGTGTACACACATATATATACACACACACTCCCTCCCATACTTTTACAACTGAGTAAGTGACATTTTGTTCATTCAGATATCCGAGAAATGGAATGTCCCTTAACATGTCTGTTGCTTTTTCCCTACATATTTAAATACCGTTCATTGTCATGGCAATAAGAATCATATGAGATGTGCACATATACTGTTCTGACAGGCAGATGACATTTCCTGCTCAGAGTCATCATTAGCTCTATTCCCTCTGCTACCTTGTATACACTCTTTCTTATTTTTCTTTCTTGTTTCTTTCTTGATGTCTCACTCACTCACTCACTCACTAATCTTGAAGCCTCCCTGTTGTGGCACCCGTTCACATGTGTGGATCCACCATCAGGGCTTCTAGCGCAGATCCAGGGAAAAATGGTCGACTCCGACATCATCACTTTGCTCAAAGTCAATACCAAGAAAATGTGTTAGTTTACAAAGATCTTTCATTCTAAACTTGGACTTAAGCATTTCTTTCACACATTTGAAGACATTATCATCACTGGCAGCAATAATCAAATCATCTACCCAGGTGATTATGTGAACTTTTTCTTCGTCAGTAACTTTGCTGTAAACACAATGGTCAGCTGGGTTTTGCACAAACTGCATTTCACACAAATAATCATGCAACATTTTGTTCCAATTGCGGCTAGACTGTTTTGGTCCATACAGGGGTTTTTCAGTTTACACACGAATTTACCATTTCCTTTATATTTAACTTAAAGGACCCTCAGGCTCTTCGATGTAGATTTCACACTTGATTGGTGCATGCAAATAAGCAGTTTTTACATCCATTTGGTGAACAATCAGATTGTCCTGTGCTGCTTTCTGTGCAAGCACCCTAATACGTATTTATCTGTTCCTTCATTGTTCTATTTCATTGCATAGACCCATTTACCCCCCACTACACCTGTGCCCTCAGGTAGAGTGGTTAGAGTAAAAGTTACATTTTCCTCCTCATAGCATTAACCCACTTTTGAGCATTTACTGAAGTTACAGGTTCTTCCTATGTCTGAGGCACATTACACATAAGTCTGTAACAGTAGTATATAGTAATTTCCAAAACCACAAATATAGTCACCATAATAATCTGTATTGCACAGTCCGAACTTCTGCATTTTAGCAATATTGGTTTGTCTGCCGGTCAACATGTAGTAAGGATTACATACTTTATTCAAATGTTCAACAATAATTTCAGCTCTTACAGTTGGAAACAATTTCTGGTACATTACAGTATGACATTAGCAGTAGATTCTTCCAGCAACAACCTCTGTTCATATAACCTCTGTAAAGGTACATACGTATTAGGCACACCATTTGTGATACAGCTCACACTGTAATTTAAATTTAATAATTAATGAATCACATAATGATTGATGACACGATGCTAATGCTTGATCATAGCGTGGTAGATCACGCCAGCATTAGAGACATCTGTGATCAATCAATCAATCAATCAAATTTTATTTGTATAGCCCATATTCACAAATTGCAATTTGCCTCATAGGGCTTTAACAAAGAGTACAGGGTGTGACATCCTCTGACCTACACCCTCAACAAGTGTGAGGAAAAACTGCCAAAAAAAACCCTTTTAACAGAGGAAAAAAAACGCAGAAACCTCCATTAGACACTCATGTGAGGGATCCCACTCCCAGGGATGGACAGAAGTGCAATGGATGCCACGTGTACACAACACATTAACAACATGACTTATAATTATTAATTATACAAGTAGAAATAATATAATATAATATAATATAATATAATAGTGGTAGTGGTAGTGGTGTGTTGATGCAGTTTGCACTGTAATTTACCATTCTGCAGAATATAATAATGCGCTTATAATAATGCACTAGCATTAAGGACATCTCTGATACAATTTGCACTGTAATTTATCATTCTATTAATGATAATGACGTAGCTAGCTCGCGCTAGCGTAAGATAATAACACAGACAATAAATGCTACTGCCACCTGCAGTAGTGGAAGACATAAAACCCACAGTAATACTGTGAGACAGCAGACCTTCAGCTGTCTTTAGCTCATGTTTACAGTTTGTTCAGCAGAGTTTCGATGCATTTTCAGCACAGCTTTCAGCATTCACACGCATGTTCTTCAGGAAATGCACTTTATCTAGTCTTTCAAAGTAATCTATCACAATGATTAAGTGCACTTGTCTGAAAATAATTGATAAAAGTTAATGTTAAGGCCTGATGGATATTATTTCATTATACATCCTGCATTTTCCACCGTCTCAGACAGAGTTACACAGCCAATCAGTGATGACTTGATTTGATTCACCTGTTCAACGGTCACCACTGACATCAGCCACTCTTACTGCTCTGCCTTTTCCTACTTTGTGTTCATTCTGCTTCTTCTCATGTAGCTGCCACAGCTTTTGCCTCACACAGACAATCAATAGCTCATTTTGGACCTACATTTGTCCTCTCTCACACACTGTACTTACTGTGGCAGTAGGGCTTACAGCTTATTCACAGTGCCTCTCTAAGCATCAGCATTCACCTTCTGCAGCCTCATTCACTCCCATGTTAAATCTTGTCACAGACTTCAGCCTCACAGACCTAAGTAAGTGCTTTTTTAAACTGTCACATCTCAGCATCCACCACACTGTCTACACAAATCATACATGCAATATTCTGCTGTTTTGCTGCTTCACATTAATTTCTGCTATTTTCAAATATACTTTGGTACAAGTCTGACTAAAATTCTTCCTTTTGTGCTGTTACATTGCTGTTCAGCTTTCTACTATTTGTTTAATTTACAATCCTGCTCTCATACTTATTCAGCAACTTATAACTCATTTGGGAAATACAAATTAAAATACTGTAGAGTACACTCCGTGTAAATCCAGCTTGTCTGCCAGGGAGTTTCCTTGCCTTTTAACATTCCAATTGCTGCTCCTGTGATGACATTGATCCATTCAGCTTTTCTACGACTGCTTTATTCAACTGTATATTTTAACACAACTTACTGTAAATTTAACATCTGACATTCAGCCATTTCAAATCTGGATTTGGGCCTCTAAAAAACAAGTTGGTGCTTTCATATCAACTGTCATGTCTCAGCCATCCCTCTTGCTACTTCTTTTACACTGACACTTCTACTAACTACTTACTTGCCAACTACTATTTTTTTACTTTATTCAATAGTCACTACTTCTACTACCTTTACACTGACACTACTACTAACTAATTACTTGCTGATTACTAATTTTACTTTCTACTGTGCTGACTACTTCTACTACTTTTACACTGACACTACAACCTCTTCTCATGTCACTCACTCACTCACTCACTCACTCACCTCGAGTTACGACGGAGATCAGTTCCTGAGAATGTGTCGTAACCGAATTTCGACGTAAGTCGGAAAATACATTCATTGTGCCATTGTGTATACATTGTGCCACCAGATGTCGCTGTAACACCACGCTAAAATAAGAGTTTATTATGGTGAATTGCCTTTTTTGTCCCTCTTGACACACCGTAGGGGTTGAGATCACGAGTTTAATTAGAATTTCCTTTAGATTTCAGTTATCAACCGTGTAGACCCTGTGTTGTGAATAAACCTACGGTATTGCCACGATCCCACACGCATCTGTGTCCGTGTGCATCTCCTTACCGGCTGCCGCTGCCCCCTCCCGCCAGCCGTCCATTTCACATAAGTAAACACAAGGCAGAGTAGCGTAGCTGTGCTGTGGAGGTGCTGGAGAGCCGGCAGGCGCGCTGAGGGACAGACAGAGCGCTCTCCAACAAGTTCCCGTGCGAAGTCTGTACGTATTTAAGGGGCAAACCGCTTAAGCCGAAACAAGGAAGTTCACGGGAGATGTGTCGTAACCACGAAAACAAAGTAACTTGCGACCGTCGTAACTCGAGGACCCCCTGTACTTGGTTGCTACTTATTTTACTCTCTACTGTATTTACTACTTCGACTACTTTTACAAACTAAATACTTACTTGCTGATCACTATTTGTAGTTTTGACTCACTTCTATGACACTTGACAGTCATCTGAATACCTGCTTTCGCATTAATTCAGCGGACCGTCAGCTGTTTTTAGCTCCTGTTTTCAGCTCGTTCAGCAGAGTTTTGCTGCATTTTCAGCACAGCTTTCAGCATTCACACGCATTTCCTTCAGGAAATGCACTTTTTCTAGTTATTATTATTATTATTATTATTGTTTACCAGACTTGCTCGAAAAGTCATGAAATTCACCAGAGACGTCAGGCGTGGCATGATACAGCGCAATTGGGCCATGGTTTTCATTTGCGTCGCAAAATGCCTCTGTAGTGCCCCCTAAACATTGCAAACACGCCTCCACATAGGGGTTATTTTGGCTTAGCCTGACAAAATTCGCTACACATCTTTGTCATGCCCAGACGCACAAAAAAGCCTCTTGGCGTCATGGTGCCAGGTCCACAGGAAGTCGGCCATTTTGAGCGGAAGATGCAATTTGGCATCATTTTTGCCCATTTCCACACCGCGCATATGATTTAACTCCTCCTACAGGTTTAATGCTAACGGCATGAAACTTGGCCAGGTTACTCTTCAGACATGGGGCCTCAAACTTGGCCGACTCACCAGTATTCGCCACAAACACAAAGTCACTTATATCTTGTTGCCCCATTTTTCATTAGGCTGTGATTGAATTGTTATGAAATCTGCACATGGCCCTTGTAGTGTCTCACCTAAAGCTTTCCTTACCTTTGTTCACAGTGCTAAGAGGCTAGTCGGCATGTCGAGCATCCTGAGTCGTTTTGGAGGAAAGAAACAGAAGATAAGCACACTGGAGAAGTCAAAGATGGACTGGGACGCATTTAAGTCAGAGGAGGGCATCACAGAGGAGCTGGCCATTCATAACAGAGGCAGAGAAGGGTAAGAAAATGTCAAGTGGGATCTAATGGAATCAAAACCTGGAGATTGATAGTAGGAACAACTGCACCCCAATTTAACAGCTAGTATAACTGGTCCTTAATCTTACATTTGTTCTCAAATGTTGTCTTTGACAGATGCACACAGAGGATATTAAAACGTCTCACCCCATTGTAATAACAAATTTATGTGATACAAAAAAATCAGAAGATTAGATTAAGGATGTCCCGATGTAAGATTAGTACTGGGCTGATCACGGCATTGGCTTTATTCATAAATGAATCACCTGATTATTTGTTTTGTTCCAGAGGTGTCGTAAACTTTGCACAATTTGTGGCAGGTCCACAAAAGCACGACCTGTACTGAAGATGTACGTAACTCGTGCAGATTTTTGTTTGGAAATGTTTTACATTGTGGTGGAGAACATAGGCCTTTACTGTCTTTTTGAGCTTTTGGAGCCACAGTTCAAAAAAACATAAAAGAACACCTCGGATGCAGGTGTTTTTTTTTTAATACATTAAAGAGCTACTCAGTTGTAAGAGTAATATAATCGAATTAATTCAATTACTTTATTGTACTTGAAGTGTGCCCTGTGCAACTGTATGGAAAATACAAGCACTGGACCAGCATATGGTATCAACATGACTCGGATCAGGGTTAAAAAAAACTTGACCAGGACATCCATAAAACCAGTTAGTTCAGAATTGCTTCCTTCAAGTTGGATCTAGAAGCCATGTTCCTCAAAGAACTTTTGAAGCATCAAAGGGATCTCACTGTTCACAGTTAGGAGAAGAATACAACTATTCTTCTCCTATTCAACTATTTGTATGGCAATTGTGGAACACACTGAAGGCAGTTAACAAATGGAGAGGATATAGCACAACAGTGACATTACCCAGAAGTGGTCGTCCCTCCAAATATGATGAAAAACAGAATTGGTATAGAGGAAATGTTCATGAAGCAAATTGGGAAGCTGCTTGTTTTAAGCCCAAACAAGCCTTAAAACAGAATGAAGAGTATTGTCATAAAATTGTTAATGTAACATTATTTTACACTGTCAAATGACGACCAAATTTTCTGGGTGTTTATGTTAACCCTATATTGGGTAAGTGACTATTTTTGGTAATTTCCACACACTTTACATACAGTACGAGTCCAATTCTGTGCCTCAATGAGGTCAAAAATCATGTGGTCTTCACCCAGCCAATCAACAGAGTTCACCCTACATCAAAGAACACGTCACAGTTTGATCTGTCCCCCTTCCTAGGGCCTAATGCTGTTTAAAGTTGTACTGTGTATGTTTTAATATTCTAAAATACCTGCTCCTTTTTTCTTGAATTTTATTTATATTTACACTTCATTTTACCACTTACAACAAGTAACTATGGTATCTTCACTGACCATGATTTTATACATGGAAATTAAGAAATTTAAAAATGTCACAAAAGTATTTATGTCTTATGTCCTCCAATAACACTCTAAGGTTGAAATTTGAATTTCAACGTATTTCAATGATTGCCCTATAATGGGTTAAGTTACGTTTTTTTTCATACTGAACGTCCACTAACTTCCAACCAAGCTCAAGAACGAGTGCTAATCTAAAATAATCAGACTGACGTCATTTTATTACTTGTGGAATATGTGGAGAGTCATGGTGGAGAGAGTGTAAGCACATTGCTGTGATAAAATGCTGTAATAACACTAGACATGATGTTCTGTCCGGTGTCTTTTTAGGTTTGTGGAACGGAAGAATTTCTTGGAGCGAGTCGATCACCGGCAGTTTGAGTTGGAAAAGTCAGTGCGACTGAGCAACATGAAATAATGACAGACTCACTCACTCACTCACTCACTCACTCACTCACTCACTCACTCACTCACTCACTCACTCACTCACTCACTCACTCACTCACTCACTCACTCACTCACTCACTCACTCACTCACTCACTCACTCACTCACTCACTCACTCACTCACTCACTCACTCACTCACTCACTCACTCACTCACTCACTCACTCACTCACTCACTCACTCACTCACTCACTCACTCACTCACTCACTCACTCACTCACTCACTCACTCACTCACTCACTCACTCACTCACTCACTCACTCACTCACTCACTCACTCACTCACTCACTCACTCACTCACTCACTCACTCACTCACTCACTCACTCACTCACTCACTCACTCACTCACTCACTCCCAAATGACCCTGATCAAAAGTTTACATACCCTGGTGATTTTGGCCTGATAACATGCACTGAAGGTGACACAAATGGGTTTGAATGGCTACTAAAGGTACCCATCCTCATCTGTGATCTGTTTGCTTGTAATCAGTGTGTGTGGATAAAAGCTGAGTGAGTTTCTGAGATTCAGACAGACTCTTGGATCGTTCATCCAGCCACTGACGTTTCGGGACTCTGAATCATGGGAAAAGAAAAAGAATTGTCAACTGATCTATGGGCAAAATAGTTGATCTTTATAAAACAGGAAAGGGATACAAAAAGATATCCAAAGAATTGCTAATACCAGTCAGCACTGTTCAGACTGTGATTAACAAATGGAAAATCACTGGCTCTGTGAAAACCAAACCACGGTCAGGTAGACCAACAACTGCCACAACTGCCAGGAAAATTGTTGGGGAAGCAAAGAAAAATCCACAAGTAACATCAGGTGAAATACAGGACTCTCTAAAATCCAGTGGCATGGCTGTTTCAAGATGCACAATAAGGAGGCACTTGATGAAAAATGGGCTCCATGGTCGAGTCGCCAAAAGAAAGCCACTTCTGCACAAATGCCACAAAGTATCTCGTCTATGATAAACCACACAGCACAGAGACAAGCCTCAAAACATCTGGGAGAAGGTGATGTGGAGTGATGAGACCAAAATTGAACTTTTTGGCCACAGCTCCAAACGTTATGTTTGGAGAGGTGTCAACAAGGCCTATGATGAAAAAAACACCATTCCAACTGTAAAGCACGGAGGTGGATCGCTGATGATTAGGGGATGTGTCAGCTAAAAAGCCACAGGAAACTTGGTCTAAGTTGACGGAAGGATGAATGCGGCACGTTATCAGCAAATATTGGAAGAAAATCTGCACTCATCAGCCTGGAAGCTGCGTATGGGACGCACCTGGATGTTCCAAAATGACAACGATCCAAAGCATAAAGCTAAGTCGACCTCTCATTGGCTACAGCAGAACAGAGTGAAGGTTCTGGAGTGGCCATCTCAGTCTCCTGACCTCAATATCATTGAGCCACTCTGGGAGATCTGAAGCGAGCAGTTCATGCAAGACAGTCCAGGAATTTACATGAACTGGAGGCTTTTTGCCAAGAAGAATGGGCAGCTTTACCACCTGAGATAATAAAGAACCTCATCGACAACTACCACAAAACACTTCAAGCTGTCACTGATGTTAGAGGGGGCAATACTCCATATTAAGAACTGGGGTATGTAATCTTTTGATCAGGGTCATTTGGATGTTTGTTGTTGTCTTCACAATTTAAAAATAGAAAACACAGTTGTTTATCAATAAATGGCTTCACCAACCACTGACCATGACTGGAAAAAAAAGTTTTTGTGTTATCATTGATTTTCTCTGAAAAAAGGCAAGGAAAGCAAAAATTCTGCAGGGGTATGTAAACTTTTGAGCACAACTGTATGTCTTATGTCCTCCAATAACACTCTAAGGTTGAAATTTGAATTTCAACGTATTTCAATGATTGCCCTATAATGGGTTAAGTTACGTTTTTTTCATACTGAACGTCCACTAACTTCCAACCAAGCTCAAGAACGAGTGCTAATCTAAAATAATCAGACTGACGTCATTTTATTACTTGTGGAATATGTGGAGAGTCATGGTGGAGAGAGTGTAAGCACATTGCTGTGATAAAATGCTGTAATAACACTAGACATGATGTTCTGTCCGGTGTCTTTTTAGGTTTGTGGAACGGAAGAATTTCTTGGAGCGAGTCGATCACCGGCAGTTTGAGTTGGAAAAGTCAGTGCGACTGAGCAACATGAAATAATGACAGACTCACTCACTCACTCACTCACTCACTCACTCACCTTGATCTTCAGGTCTCTCTCTAATGACAGAATTGACTCGTGTTGTGGCTTTAGTCTATTTAGTGTATTATAGTCCTCTTGTCATTTTGAGAACCATTTATTTTCAAAACCTAACATTAGATTTATCCACTCTTTCTGTTTTAACATCAATCACTGACAGGCCAAGAAACACAAGCTCAGTCCCAGAGACAGTTATGATTCCTGTGGTCTACAACCAAGATCCAACTTAAGCAGTTAACAGTTCAATTAAACTGGGGTGAGGCAGGTCTGTGGAGCAAATTAGAGTGTCTTTACACTCTACAGTAAATGTTGAGAAGTTGCATTCTGTTGTCCCTATACTCTTGGGCTTAACCATGTGACCTGACAGAAATTAAGGAACATAATGCTATAAATACAAAGGTCTGTGGTCAAATGTTGTATGTTGTTGTATGTCACAGTACAGGATTGTGTTAAACCAGTCAATAAATATTTTCACTTCATCAGGTTGGTGTGTGGACAAGAAAACAGCGTTCATTTACAGTCACTATGTCAATGACTCAAGAAGAAGGGAGAGCACACCACAGTTACAGCAGTGTTACCAAATTTGAAAAGCAAATAGATTTTTATTTGCACCCTCTATGTCAGGGGTGTGTCAGCGTTTGACAAACGGTTTAAAGACTGGAGACATGGAGCTGAGATCCAGACCTCATGGAGAGTTTGACAATTTCCTCACCGAGGGACCACAACCTCACAAACATGAGGACATATGCCACCTCCTTCATTACTGCATTATTTGTTGCACATATTTTTCCAAATTCCATCCTACCATGACTGATGATCATATGGTAGTCTGCTTGTACCTGACAACCAGTGCAGTGCAAGTCATCAGAAATGTATTGTGCCATAAAGATTTTATATAAACAGTGTAACATATTGATCTTTCTAAATTGTATAGAAGCAACTATGGACACATTGACAAAAACATAAGAGACGATATCAATAGCTAGTTCACTTACCCATTGGTATTAAATGAAAAAGAGAACATTTTACATAATCTGTGTTCTTATCTTTGCCTGTAAAAAAATTTCTCAAATCAGATAAGTGCATATCAAGATTTGTGTGGGGAGGTAAACGACCCAGAATACGCTATGCCACACTGCAACTACCTAATCTAAAAGAATATTTTCATATGATGCTACTTAACTGCATCATCTAATTTACTGGTGTGAATAGGGTTATGTAGCTCGATGGAAAGATATTGAAATTTCCAGTTCAAATAAGTATTTGGGAAACAGAGACCCCCATTTATATCAAAGAGGAGCATAATCTTAACCCAGCGATATCTTTTACTTTGGATCTATTTTATTCCACAGTGAAACAACTAAAAATAGGACAGGAAATTGGACTATTAAAATTTATTGTATTTGATGATAAATTTGCACAAAGAAATTTGATGACAGATTCAAACAATGGACGGTAAAATGGATTACAGCCCTATGTACAACTATCAAAAACGGGTGAAATGAGAAGCTTCTCAAGAACTAAAGAATACACATGAAAAAATACACAGATATTTACAAATGAGGGACTATTATAACAAAAATATTAAAACTAATGAGGATAAAATACGTCCCATCATAAAATTACTTGTATAAACTTATAGCCAAGCTATCCCGAAAGTTGTGGCAGTTTTATATGGCGGCTTAATGGATTCTAGGAAAGATTCAACTTTATAAGTTGAAGCCAAATGGGAGCTTGGTGAGGAGAGTCCAAAGGGTATATGGTAAAATATGTGGAAGACCTATAAAACTACAACACAGTCTTCAAGATGGAGGGAATTCAGTTGGAAGAATCTATTTTATCACACCTAAAATCAAAAGTAAAAAGAAGTATGCTCAACAGCCTTGTAGGAGATGGAGAGATGTAACCACATGGAGCCAGACCACAGACGCATTCTTTGGAAATGCACAAATATACAACCCTTCTGGGGGAATGTTCATTCAGTTCTCTGTGAAGTGTTGGGCTATGCAATTCCTACATCCTGTCTTGTTCTATACATTGGCCATTTGGATGGCACAGTGCATGTAGAAGATATATAATATAATATAATATAATATAATATAATATAATGTAATGTAATGTAATGTAATGTAATGTAATGTAATATAATATAATATAATAGTTGTAGTGGTGCGTTGAGTGTGGTGCTTAATCCGGGTCCTGCAGCTTCGGAGCATGTTCCACGATCAGCTGCCACCACAGTCG